>JAKLLW010000530.1:0-30848 GCA_022814695.1 Neocatenulostroma microsporum
GGCTGATGAAGTGTATGGAAGAGGTGAGGTCTCTTTATACCATTCGGACTGTGCTCCGCGAACCGCCTTTGCTGCAGTACCCTGCGGCAGATCGAAGAGAAGATGTGGCTCAGTATTCGGTCGATATGACCGTCTCCGGCGCACATGGCGAGACACATTCTACACTCTCTTTTAACTCCAGGTCCTTCACAGGTCCTTTGACGGTCTAGACTCTGCTATCCCAAAGGCCGGGCTTCTTCTCCATCAGACAGCAGCCTTTGCTACCGTCGTCGTTGGCGCCCCCTCTCATGGCGAGCGATTGGACCGGCCCTCTTGAGTCCTTACCACCACATGTCTCCAACAACAACGCCTCCGCTAGCTGCTTGCATCTTTGGCTTTTGAGCGAGCGATACTTTGCCAACGGACGTTTGGGCATGAGACACATGCAGAGTTTACGAGCCGCAATCTGAACGGTCTTTGAAGAACCAGACCGTTATACGAGCCGCTGCAGGGTTGCGGAAGGAGGTTCTCTGCCGTTGCACATCGTTAGCAGATGGAGTATTAGGCCTCAGTGACCGACTCCGCGATCTCGACAATGGCTGAATAGGGTAATTGTCCCCTTCACCTCTGGCAGGAGTGCGGGACATCCTCCAACTTCCAACTCAATGGACTGCTCGATATGGAGTTCTTGGTACACTTTCTTGCGGATGTCCATGCCGGTGCGAGGGAGTACGGCAAGCTTTGGTGCCGGAGGACCGCATAGTGCGCTAGCATATGTGTAGGTGTGATGGGCAGCATGTCCATGTGGATGGACGTCGTTGAGGACGTAATGAATAGTGACATGCCTTGCAGTAGCAGCAGCGGAGGAGAGAAAAAAGCGGAGGGAAGACAATTGCCGGAGCCATGTGTGAAGGAGGTGGTCCACGACGTTGTGCAGTTGGATAAGGTACGGGTACGTTCATTAGGCACGTCCTGCGGTGCTGGTCCCGTCCTGTCTAAGCATCCCATCTGGCTACGCGCGTAAAGCGCACTTACGGAGCCTGGTCCGCTTGGAAAGCATTGTACCGTCGGATATCTTGAGCAAGATCTGGTAGGGATGTAGCTACGAGGCCTTAGCCAACCCATTGCTCCCAGCCACAGAGTACGGAACATTGACGCCAATGCTACCTTGGAACTGAAGACGCATTGTCACTGGCCATTACGAACTATGTAGTAATATCAGCAACCCCGCATACGAACTTTTGGTCCGGTAGTGGTTGTTGAGCCGTCCGCATCGACAAGACTGACTACCGCTTGTTCCTACTCTCGGTAGCAAACTTCGCCCCAGAAGCATCCTCCTCCACATACGTCCCCTCCTCCCCATCTTCACTCCCCTCATCCCAAGCCCGCGGAATGCATTTTGCCAGCCTCCTCGCGATAGCATTGAGCAACATATTTAGCGCCTGGGACTTGCACTCCGATTCAGGGCCCTCCACCACTAGCATGCCATCGCATGCCACGGAAGCTCTCCAGCGCTCTTTGACGGCTTGATCAAGCTTGAAGCACTTCTTCACCGTCTGGAGCAGTATGACGCTATAGCGGCCGGCATTGTGCGGACCGTAGGCTGCCGGGCAGAGAGTCTGAGTGAGCGCTTGAGCATTGTCGAGGATCTGTTGGCGGAGGTAGAGCGGGTCGTCGATGTAGGTTGCTGAGCTTATGTCTTCTCTCTCTGTTACCGGCAGCACCGGCTTCTTCTCATCGACTTTGCCGTCTGTCTCCTCTCTGCGCCGTTTGCGTTCGCTTATGATCTCGACCTCTGGGCTCACTTGCCTGTCATGTGATGCCGGCGATGGGTAGGTTGGGGTATGCGGGTCGTAGCCTGGCGGCAGATGTTGATGGTGCGGTGGTAGATGGTGTGGTGGCAGGTACTGCGGATGTGGATGTGAAGGCGTGCCGTAACGGTATGGCTGATATGGTGGCTGGCGGTACGGGTCGAAGTAGGGGGGTTGTCCGTTCGCCATGGCGATGGCAGGGCCTGGCGGGAGTGAAGGTGTAGGTGGTTGGATGGTAAGAGGTAGGAAGTTGTGGAATGTTTCTGTTTGGACGTAGCGAATGAACGCTGCAAGTTTATTGGTGTCGATCAGCTGCGGGTGGCTACTCGCGGCCGCTGGCGCCTGGTCGCACGTGTCGGTGAATGTTGCTTCGTTCTTCATGTCGGGATCTGGCTGCATGACCAGGACCTGTTGTGGTAAGAAAGGGTCGCAGGGTGATGCACCAAGGGTCAGTGAAGTGAATCGTTGCTGATCAGCAAGAAGACCACGAAATCACCAGCTGTGTAGGAGGTCGAAGGAGACCTATACGAGAGCTTCAAGAAGGACGATGCTGCCGGGAAAACCTTACTACATCTCCTAATGCTTCCCTACTTCTCCTCGCCCTGGTTAACAATCTAGTAGCGGAACGCAGTGTCGTAGAAATGGAGATGCTTGTCGCGCTGTGAAGCGTTCATGAAGGTACAGTATTATGTTTACAGAGTGAACTCTCCACGTACGATAAAGGATGTGTGCTTCAACCACCCAGAAGCATTCCGCTCGTCGGCTGCAACGCAGAGCACGTTTCCCACGCACACGAACGCATGTACTGCCACCCACGCTCCACACTTTCTTACTCAAGGCCGGACTGGGAATCCCACGTCATCACATACGCTGAGAGGTGGCGACCCAAGCTCTCTGTGAGGTAGATGTTGGAGCTCATCCAGCCGGTCTCGGTGAATTGTCTCGAGAGTGCTGAGCTGCCAAGGCTTTGCATGAAACCCGCTGAGTAGCGAGTTGTCCCTGTTCCTGAGTCGTAGGCTCGAGTGCTTGACCCGTTGTTGCAGACGGCGCTACAGGCGGTATTATAGATGGTCCCGGGGACGATGCGCGACTCGTCGAGTGGCAGCTTTGCATGTCCATTGCAGCTGGCGGTCTTGACGATAGCGGAGACGGCATGTCGAAGCTGGAAGGAGGCATCGACATAGACTGCGCATTCTGCTAGTGAGCCGCCTCTCGCGCCATGATCGTGCGAGTTCTACCTCCATGCAGCCCATGTAATTCTGGTGAGCTGTCAAGCCACGGGTCGTTGGCTGACTGAAGTCGCATGCGCCATAAAAGCAGCGGTCCAGATTCTGCACAGTGACGCGGTGTGGTCCGGTATGACATTCGCTGTCGGACAATATCCGCACATGATTGCAGCAGCCTCCAGAGCGCGATTCAAGCCAGCTGCGAGCAAGTGTTTCGCCGTGATATCCACTCTGAGCAAGCAGAGTATCCAGCAACGCTTTCACCCCAACGCGGACCGATGGCCATGATTCCTCGCCCCTCCTCCAACTCAATCGTAACGGCAACCACACCATTCTCAAGGCAGCCCACTCCCACTATTAATCGCCTCCCTAACCTGACTAGTATTAGGCCTGTTCTCCGCATACCGCTCATAAGAGTCCAAATACAACTCATCCGTACTCGTCGTCCTCTTCACCGCCTCATTCGCCTCAATAGCTCTGACCCATTTCTCCCACCTACTCCCCGGCTCTGGGTCAGGCCACCCCCGATAAGGCTTTAGAACCTTCTCTAAGCGGATAACCCAAGGAGCCATTTGGACGTCCACGAAAGTGAGGTCTGGGCCCAGGAAGAAAGGGCCACTGCTGTCGGCGGCGGAGACGAGCTTCCCAATTTGTTCTGTGAGGTTTTTGGCGAACTTGGACTGGGAGGTAGGGTCCTGAGCTTGCAGGTACTTGTAGAAGACCGGGATGATATGGCGGTTTATATGATCCGCCCATAACCTCGAATGCGCCCGTACCTTCGGGTCCTTCGGTAGTAGCGGTTTCCCCTCGTTCAAGTCCTCGAGGTACTCCATGAGGACCGTACTCTCATAACTCCCCCAATCTCCATGCCTGAGCGCTGGGACCAAGCCACGGGGGTTGATATCGAGGAGGAGCTTGGGTTTGCGGTAGACGTCTACTTCGACGTATTGGTAGGCTAGGCCTTTGTGTTCGAGAGAGATCCAGACGCGGTGGACGAAGGGACAGAAGCAAGAGCCGTACAGTTTGAGGTCGTTGTCGGCGGAGTGGGCTTGGACAGTTTCCCAGGCGAGGCCGGTGGCTTGTTTATGGTAGGTTTTTTTCTTCTGGTCGCCACCCTGGTTGGGATCGAGCTCGGCTCTCGAATTTGTTGGGTGTTGCTGTGTGTTGTTGCCGTTGGTTGACATGCTGGCGATTCGCGGCGAGGGTATGCTCCTACTTGGAGGTGTCGGGCGGTAGTGTGAAAATGCTCTGCGTATAACTGGATAGTTGTACGTTGTGGTTCTGAGCAACGGAGATAGACGAGGTAGTAGAGAGGTCATGAGGAAGATTGGAAGCTCGAGGTCGAGCAGAAAGGAACCCTTGGAAGACATGCACACCTTTGCAATGATGCAATCTCTCACGACGTCACCCCGCAATATGCCCTTGATGCATACCCGGTACCTACCTTAGCTAGTCAGGACGGAACGAAATCACATAGCCCACAGTCATAAAAACGTGCAGTCTGAGGAAAGAAAAGGCAAAAGATGGATCTGTCGTCGCGGCATTCCGCCCCGCCCTTGAGGCGGACGTCGTTGGTGTGTAGTATGAGATCATGACCGATGGTTATATGTACCGTACGCTGCGGAATTCCAGAGTCTCTCCATTCGGCAGGAACGGCGTTGTCGTCCTACCATATGTGCTTCGAGGGGCCAGTGTAGTGGTAGTAAGGTAGTTTGCTGTCCTTCGGATTTTTGCAGTATGACGCTATGAGACGTTGGGTGGGAGGTATAGAGAAAGATAGAGCAGTAGTGGCATGTTACTGACGTTTTTTTTTTACCTCGCTGATGATGCTCAGGAAATTACTCAGGACGGGCATGGGCGGTGGAAGAAGCAGGAGTTGATGTGCAAAAGGGGAGGGAGTGGGGCGGCTCACCGGTAGATCTTCGGAACATCCCCGCGCACATGAACGAATTCTTGTCCCGCCAGCGAACTTCATCGGTCACAGCGGAGGAGACAGCATCACCAGCACCGCTTCTACAACACAGCTGCCGACGAGCAGACATCAACAGCAAAGCTCACTGCACGCACAACCACCCACCATGGCCGCCATCACCACCTCTACCCCGGCCGACTCGCCCCTCCGCGAAGTCCAAGTCTCGGCCCTAGTCGTCATGCGCATAATCAAACACTCCACAACCACCTTCCCCCAACCCGCCACGGGCTGCCTAGTAGGCATGGACATCGGCCCCAAACTCGAAATCACCAACTCCTTCCCCTTCCCCGCCAGCACACCCGACTCCAACCCCTCGGACCCCTACCACCAAGCCGACCAAGCCGCCCTCTCCCTCGCAGCGCCCAGAGCGAAAGGGAGTATAAGTTATCGGGACGAGATGATCAAGTATTTGCGGGAGGTGAATGTGGATGCGCAGGGGGTGGGGTGGTATACTAGTTGCCAGATGGGGAATTTTGTGAGTGCGAGTTTTGTGGAGAATCAGGTTTTCTATCAGAAGATGGGGGGGGATGAGAGGAATGTGGCGCTTGTGTTTGATGTGTCTAGGAGTAGTCAGGGGGGGTTGAATTTGAAGGCGTATAGGTTGAGTGCTGGGTTCATGGCGGCGCATAGGGAGGGGAAGTTTACGACTGAGAGGTTTGTCTACCCTACTACAACCACTGGGAGTGGGGAAGAGAGTGCGATGCTAACGAGATCGAACAGTTTGCAAAAGTCCAACCTCCGCTACCAAGACATCCTCGTCGAACTCCCCGTCACAGTCCACAACTCCCACCTCCTCACCTCCTTCCTCCACCAACTCCCGACCTCCCCAACCAAACAAACGGAACGCGACTTCCCCGCCTCCCTCGCCGAGCTCCAAGCAAACCCGCACGTAGCCTCCAACCCTCTCGCTCCCAACTTGGACAACCTAGACCTCTCCATCGACCCCTTTCTAGAAAAGACTCTCGACCAACTTCTCGATTCCATCGAAGCCCATCAGACCGAGAACAATAACGCGCAGTACTACCAGAGGAGTTTGGCGAGAGAGCAAGCGAAGATCAAGGGATGGCAGGAGAAGAGGAAGAGTGAGAATGCTTTGCGGGTGCAGCAGAAGCAGACCCCGTTGCCGGAGGATGAGTGGCAGAAGTTGTTCAAGTTGCCGCAAGAGCCGAGCAGGTTGGAGGCGATGTTGGTGGGGAGGCAGGTGGAGCAGTATGCGAGGCAGGTTGATGGGTTTAGTGCCGTGGTTACGGGGAAGATGTTTGGGGTTAGGGGGAATTTGATGCCGGGGGCTGATGCGTAGGGCGTGAGGTGAGATGAGAGGGGATGTGGTGTCGGTGGGATTGCTAAGGTATGCATAGCGAGGCGTTCCGGCATGGGAAAAGGAGATCTCATCAGTCTGGGAAGGAGCGAAGCGCGGCCGACATGGCCTGCGCCTTCCGTAAGTAGTCAGACCAACTACATGACATCTTACGATCCGTCACTGTTGCTTCGTCGGTCTATCCCGCCTGTATCTTACGCATCCTTCTCTGGTTAAGCGACCGCTTCATCAGCGCCTTTGAATTCCACCTTGACGCGGACCACCGAGGGACCATGTTGAAATCGCTGGAGAGCGCTTGAAGGCTAGAGGTTGATATGCGAGGTGGAATGAAGGCGGTGGGAGATGGGTGGAACCCATGGTATTGGCCTTAAGACAATGGAGATACATTTGGTTTTTCAGATGTGCGGCGAGTACTTAGGGCTGTACAGGAAGACATATTCTGCTGATGTGCTGCAGAGCCTGATCAAGAATCGCACCTTCCACAACCGGCAGAGGCATCAGCTTTTAGCGCAAAGCTTACTTTGCACGCGTCTTGACCGTGTGTCTTCAACTTTACTTCACTGCGATGAACTTTCTGTATCATGCTCTACATCACTCTCCCAGCGACTTCTAGTTACAAGAAGATCTCAACACACTAGCCAAAGACACCAAGAGACACTTAGTCATTGTGGACGACCTTCTCGACATTGATCATCAAGCTTTCACCGCCGTTCAGCCGGTACAATCGCAGAACACGGGCATGGGTAGCAATGAGATGCGCGACCAGATCATCGGTAACGCCCTCCATCCTGACCAGACACCCGCACCGTGTTGATCAAGCATACAGATAACGCGGCTCTCGCCTTTCAGAGCCTGCGCAAAGGTTGGCCGCTTCCAGACAGGCTTGGGAGGGAATTCCGCATCACGATCGGCTCGCGTGAGCCGGGGCGGTTCTACGCTTCGGTCTGCTATCTGACGAGAGGTACTGCCAGTGTGTTGAAGGTTTTTGTGTGCGGGGCTGAGAGTGATTCGGCGGAGGATGCGATTGTCAAGCTGTTTGAGGCGAGTGCTGAGGCGGTGCACTTGGCTTGTGTGGGCAAGACGCAGGGAAGGAAGATGAAGGCTCTCCGGGGTGGTGGGAGATTGGAGATGGAGGGGTGATGGTAAATGGGGGGCAGGGAGGTGAGAAATGTGGGAGGTGCAGTGGCGGTGGGTTGCTGGTGTCTCGGAAGTGGAGGTGTCTATGTGCGCACTTGGCGTTCGGTCGTGGAGGGACTGTGTTTGCGTGTGTACGAGAGCATGCTTTGCTGATGTGCCGAACGCCTTCGTGCTGAACTCAGAAGCAGCTCAAGCTATGTCACCATTTGCTGCCTTCCCTCGACTCTATCAGTTCCTCTGGCACTTTGGTCAGAACGAAGCTAGGACCTAGTCCTTCCCTTCGGAGTCGATGCTCTTCGTCAACGCGTGGGCATGAGAGCGGGACGGTAGGAGCGATGCCAAAGTGTAAGAATTACACCTTCCGCGTCTGTCAAGAATGCAGCTGCCACGCTGAAGCTTTTAGCGCGACATCATTTCGATCTTTCCATTTCACACAAACCACTTCCGACCTTCTCACTTCTCAGTGATTGAGCATCGGCAAACATACACTACACCAGCCGTCAGCGATAATCGCACCATGGACAGGGATCACGAAGAACGCACAGAGCCAAGCACGATGGAAAACGAGCAGGATCAGTCCTCAAGCATGAACATGGGCAGTCAAGAGATGCGTGCGCAGATCATTGGTGCGATAACAAGTTCTACACGACCCTCCTGTCCATGCCTGTAGGGCTAATTCAAGAAACAGAGAATGCATTCGTCGCCTTCGGACATGCCTTTGGGAGGAAGAATATTCCTTTCGACTACAACCGTGAAGCGCTGAACATTATCATCTGCAGCCGTGTATCGGGAATCTACTACGGGGCCGTCACGTATCCCGTAGGCTCTCACCAGAGGCGCAGGACCTACGTCTCCGGAGCCGAGGCAAGCTCGCCAGAAGCTGCGGTGGTGAAGCTTTTTGAGGCGACGGCTGAGCTAGCGCATCTCATGCACACGGAACTTCTAATTCAGTATATGGTGAGGCTGCCAGGCGGTGGGCGAGTGGAGGACACTTTTTCAGAGGGATGAGGTCTGGTGGCGGCGCGCCGGTGGCTGGAGTAGTCGAGGAAAGGATGCTGCTTCGTATGCTGCTGCCAAGATGGCCGGGAGTACGAATGGGATTCGAATGTAGCCATGCTTCAACAAGCTACATCGCTCACGGACATACGGTTCATCCTCCTGCGATCCCGCACTATCAGCCTCCATTTCAACTTGACTAATACCACTTCGCCGCTGCCTTGCAGTCCTTAAGCGACCGCCCATCCATACCCGACCTTCTAAGCTCCAGAGTATTGAGCGTATCCTGACAAAACTATCCCCACCACACCGGCCGAATGCGATAATAATTCATCGATAGTCTCCGACAGTGTATCCGCATTGCCACCTCGGATGAAGGCTTTGGCGATACTGGTATCGGCGGCAAAGTCCATGACGGCTGTGTAGTATTGCAGCGTCGGTGCCTTGCTGGTCATGATGTGAATAGGTTTGCCAGCCTGGCTCACCGGACGGATAAGGTTCTGAGAAAACACTTGGAAAGGCGACCGTGATGTTCTGTGTTTACGGGCCACCACTGTGGTGTTACATTGGTAGGAGAATAGCAGCGCAGGCGACCTGGCGACGTAACCATAATCTTCGCCCGGGCTGACTCGATGCTGAAGGTAGGATCTGACTGTGTGCCGTTGTTGCTGCTGCTCATCGGCGGCACGGACAAGGGTTGAGAGCAGCTTTGACATGTGCCATTAAACAATACAGGGTGAAGAGTAACGAATGAGGTAGCAGCAAACACGCAGTAACGTAGGACTGCTCCCCAAACCTGCATGGCATGGCTTATGGACTCGAAGGACCGCTTTGTGTCCTTGTCTTTATCAGAACTAACCGGATACCAGCGGCGAAGTCTTTTACCAATGTCTTGGAAGTGACGGGATATGTGTATGAGCTTGCTGCTCCACTTTGTGCGCTTTCTTGCCATTGTTGATCAGAAGCCATATAGACTGGCCTATACTTCTCTTCTACGACGGCTGATCAGACAAAGTGTCAGAAACCATGAGCAACAACAACACTATCAGCGTCAACTACCAAGACGCCCGTTCGCAGATCATCGGTATGAGTCTTTCACCTCTTGCCCCAACCGCACTGACGCCTAACAACACAGAGAACGCCAACGTCGCATTCCGAATTCAGTTCACCCAGCTCCTGAGCCTCGACGGCGATAATTTCCGGGTGGTGATTGACAAGTTACCGGGCTCGGATTTGTATCAAGGCGCGGTAGTTTACTTCACAAGACCACCGCAGGCGAATGCCCAGAGGAGACTAGTGTACCTAGGTTCGCAGAGGGCGACTTGTGCGGAAGCCATGGAGAGCCTTCTACAGGTTTCCTGTGAGCAGGTCAATCAGCCCATCGGGGTGTTGGTTGCAGAGAGGCAGCATCGGCAGCAGCAGCAGGCAGGTGGAAGTAGGTCGTAGGATACCTCCGTAGGAAGCCGGCGTTGGTTGGAATGCAGGGATTGACCGAGATGGCTAATCTGGTCGTTGGGCGGGCAGGGCAAGCTGGTGGAGTGTCTGGTGCAACGTATGTCCAAGACATGTTTGAGATGCCGACTGCTTACCTGGTTGCGTGGTGGTATTCCGCAGACTGTTGAATCACCCTCCTTCGCGGAACAAGCTGTCAATGTAGATTAGAGCTCTTGTCGTATCCAATTTCCTCGTCAGAAGGTATCAATTGATGTCGCAGGCTATGCTCGTTTGCAAGTCTTTTCCCCTTGCATTACTGTCATAGGATATGATGGTCGATGATCTTGCCTCGCGCCCTCGCCAACCACCATCTTCTCATTACAGCGTTCGCCGTATGCACTCCATCCATAAGCAGCCAATCCGGGAGGGCCTTTATTCGCTCATTCAGCAAGTGTCCGCCGCTGCAAACTGCACTCGGCCGTACATCAAAGGCAAGGTAGATGCACTAAGTAGGATCTTAGGGTCTGCGCCTGCGGAGATGGCGAACGCTTTCAAGAAGGTCTCAGAAGCGACAAGATGAGTTTGCTGCTCTGTTTTGTGCATCTTTCGACCATTGTTGACGAGGAGGCGTATATACCGGCCTCTGCTTCTCCTCCATGGCAATGCATCGGACAGAGCGACAGCAGCTATGAGCGGCTACGACTTCAACCTCTGCTTCAACTACAAGGAAGCAGTTGCGCAGATCGTTGGTATGCTTCGTCCTTCCCGTCTAGCTCTATACCCACATGCCTTGACTGACCAAAAGACATAGAGAACGCTAACATCGCCTTCCGCCTCTCGGCCAACCAGCCCCCGAACAGCAGCTCCTGCATCGGCAACTTCCGCGTCGCGCTCGACAAGAGACCAGGCCACGATGAATTCACTGGGACGGTGATATACTTTCCTAGCGACCCGCAGGCGGCTGCCGGTAGAAAGGTGCTCTTCCATGGAGGGAAGGGAGCGACTTGTGCGGAAGCGTTGGAGAACCTTCTGATAAGGTCGTGTGAGTTGGTATATCCTTTCAACGTGATGTTGCTTAAGGAACACCAGCAGCAGCAGGGGATGGGTGGTGGTGGAGGGTGAGACCTGGAACCGGCGCTGATGAGGATTAAGGAGGATGATCGAGTTGATCGGTTTAGACGTGACAGCGGAGTGGGCCAATTGGTGTCGTTTTTGCTGTTGAGGTCTGCGACGGAACGCATCTAGCTACTGTACTCCTTCACCTCCACTATCCTCATCAATATTTCAATACAACCGCAGCCTATATTCCATCACGTAGTCTTTTCCTCTGCATCGATATCATTGGCAGGTGGCGATCGACAGCGTGGCATCAATGAACATTGTTCCAACATCAGCCTGCCTTGGTACGCTGTTACTCCCCGACTCTCAGACCGCACGAATCTCTCCTTGTCAGCTTCCCTAAGGACTGTGCACTGCTGAATGCGAGGGTCGTTTTCGGCTGTGCAACAATGGGAACCGTAAGGCTTGCTGAAACGCCGAACTCTTTCACGAAGGTCTCGGATTCCGCGGCATGAGTGTCTGAGTTTGCTGCTGTGTCCTTTGCTTCTTACGGCGCTTGTTGTCCAGCAGGCGTATATTATGTCCCTCACTTCATTCGTAAAACGTCTTTGCTACCACACACAGCAAGTCCCCCAACGACCATGAGCGGCCCCAATACCATAAGCATGTCATTCGATCATGTGCAATCCCAAATCATCGGTACAGCCCCAATACCCACCTACAATTTCTCAGCTGAACACTGACACACCTACCAGGAAACGCAGCCACCGCCTTCCGCATATCGGCGGACAAGGGGCTCACGCCCATATGTGTAGATGGCAAGACCTTCCACATCGTCGTCTGCAAAGCCCAGCATCAGCAGCAGCTGGAAGACGGCATTGCCGGCGTTGCCCGCGTTGCCGGCAAAGACGAGTACTACGGCGCCGTCCTGTACTCGTTCACCACAGACAACAGGGGAACGCTAGACACGAGAGCGGTTTTCTACGGTCCATGTGCGAGTAATGCTGCGCAGGCGATGGTGAAGCTGTTCGTGACGTCCACGGAGGTTGCGGAGATGGCGTGCAAGCCGAAGTTAGCCGGTTGTCAAATGGAGTTGACGAGTGGTGGGTTTTGTGATATGAAGCTTAGCATGATGAGTGTCAAGGAGGAGGATGCCTAATACGGAAGGGGTTCGCGGAGTCAGTCATCTAGGATACTGATGTTCATGAGAAAGCGGGTTATGCTGGGCGTTGAGAGGTCCGGTCTGCATGCTTCGTAGATTGCACATAGCTCATAATCGTATTCGCATACTTCATGCCATGCTTCGAATGCCCTGCCGGGCTCAAAGCCCAGCAGTGGTAACAAGGCCGCAAATGCCGGTTCGCCGTACGCCGCAGTCGTCACTGACGCCATTCCATGCTGTCGCTGAACGCTCAATCTGAGGAAGTACTCCGAAGCAAGCTTACTGCTGCTTCATGCTGTTGAGAAGTGCCTGCTCCTTCTCCACGGCCTCGAACGGGTCGCCGTAGCGGTCTGCGAACACGTAGTCAGCATTTACATCCCCTCCTACAGCACCTCGTCAACACAGCAGGTACATACTCTTGACCATGACATCCCTATGCACCATCCCCTCCCACGCCCTACTCCTCTCATCCAGCGCCTTCTTATTCAACCAAGCATACCCCGGCTCATCCTCCATCTTACTCCACGTATACCCACTCTGATGCATCTTCGGCGCGAAATCCTGCCCTCGTTGCTTGCCGCCAGAACCTGGTGTAGTCGCGGTTGCCATGCCTGAAGTGAGGTCAATAGGTTGACCCTTGTCGTCGCCGGCCTCGCCGTTGGAGATGGTGTGGAGAGGTCGCTTGCCGTTTGCGTTGGCTCCTGGCGCGCCGGGGAGAGGTACGAAGGCAGGCATTGCTTGTGGCTGGCTTGTTGGGTCGCGGTGCTGGGAGTCGGGTGGTGAGAGGATGGAGCTGCTGGTGATTTGGTCGAGGGGTGTTTCGACGTCGGAGGCTTCAGGGGAGGAAGCCATGCGGCTGTCGCCGTCGTTGTCTGCGGACATCGTGGTTGGTTGGGGAGTGTGAGTGGTGCCTGCCTGGAGGTTGTTGCTGCCTTGTTGATAGCTCTGTTTGAGTGTTTGCGAACGTGAAGGCCGACGGAGTTTAGCGGGGTTAGCGCAAGGCTGCGGGCCGTCTCAGGGTCCGGTAGTGGGGTCTTCGAGGCTCGGTTTCCAGACTTGAGATTCGTTCTCCCACACACAAGCAACCTACGATGTTACTGGCGGCCTCTACAGCTGTACCCGGATCTCGACTCCAACTGGAACCTCATCAGCCGTATATCTAGTCCTGAGTAGGTCTTCTAGCGACCCGGCGAAAGCGACTAGACCTACAACATGAGCAAGAAGGGCGCAGTGCCGGATGCCTGGGACGATGACTGGGTGAATGTCGCCGACGTATGCTTGCCGATTGTCATGCATGTAACGACCGGAATCGCTGACATGATACAGAAGCCGGAGGCGAAAGAGACAGCTCCACCACCCAAGCTAACCAAAGCCGAAAAGCGAGCGCAACACCAAGAGCTCCAGAAGCAATTATGGGACTCAGCCGAGAACCCAACGCGCATGCACTGGCTCGAGAACCAAGGCGTCCAAATCCCTCTGAAGCAAGAGTTCCGACCACAAGTCACGCTCCTCGCACGCAAGCCAACACCAACGATCGCGAAGAAGGATGCAGCAAACGGCATGGCAGGTCTGAGCATTGAAGACGACGGCGATGACAGCGAAGAAGAGGCGCGTAAGAAACGGGAAACTGAGTTCGAGGAGCGACAGCGTAAAGCGAAGTTCGAGCGGGAAGAGAAGCAGAGGAAGTACGCTGAGGCAAGAGAGCGCATTATGGGGTCTTCGACGCCTGGGACACCTATGGCCAATTCGAGGGAGAGCTCGCAGGGACGGGATAACAGGAAGCCGAGGAACAAAGTGAATGGGAATAGGAATAGTCAGCCGACTTCTGCGGACCAGTCACCGGCAAGGCTGAACAACAATGGTACTGGGAACGCTGGGCTGTATGATCCGGACGACATGGGCCGCAGGATACCAAAGCCGAACACGCCAAACCTTGATGCGCCGACTAGGCAGCCTAGGGGACCTGAGGGCAGTGGTCGGGGCGGCTTTGGTTTTGGTGGCCGTGGTGGCAAACCGCCCGTCTGAATCGGACAGATCCGAGGAAAAGCGCCAGCCAGGCACTCTTGTGTCTAGGTATGAGTTCTGAGCCCAGGCGAACGCTTCTGGACCAACGCCAACATCCTTTGCCTTTCAGGCATCCTTGATCTGCCGGCAGATGCAGGGCAAGCTGCCCGATCACGGACCGATCCGGTCAACCCTTGACTGGGGCCAGGATTCGACAGTCGTCTAATCTTCCGAAACACCACTTGGCACAGTGATCTTGCTACTTTTGAAATTGGCGCAGCGTTGCAAGAAGCGCTGAGTGGCAACGGCTATACATTGGTCGCAGTCTGAAGTCGAAATCAGCAGATTGATCGCCACTCTTCTTGCCTGACTTGAGGTACCTGCAGCAAGAGCTACGCTGCGCGCCAATAACATCGCAACTCTCTGACACGACGCTTGGAACTTGCTGCTGCTGCGTGCATGAATGTCTGATAATCATACCACGCGCATGCCATACGATAACTGAGCTCTGGGCTTGGCAGCTCTCTTGACGGTGTTTGGTGGGTCGCGACATCTTTGTGGGTGCACTATGGCTCGTCGCAGCTGCCATGCACCCTTGCTGAATCCCAGGAAGGCATATGGCAGGCGCACCGCAGGGTACCTTTGAAATGTTGGCGATACCTCACCACTTCGACACTGTTACTACACTTTCACTTCGAGCGATCGCACACTACCATATCCACTAACGTACCTATCTACCTCGACCTCATATCGCTGCTACGCTTTTTCCAACACTTATCACCTTCGCTTTCCGCATAGCACCGTCTACAGCTCAGGGACCCACGGAGCTACCTTAACCTTCCGCTACAAGGCGATATCGAGCCCTACAACATTTCATATCTTCGCAAGGCCTTCAATACCGCTGTCCGCATACCAGCATCCGTCGACTCAGCCATCACATGCCAACGAAGCGATCTAAAACACGTGAAAAGGTCACGCCGAAACTCGTCAAGGTAGCCTCGTTGCCAATCCGGACGTACGTGCGCATAGACGAACGGAGAAAGCGCCGCGCCAACAAAAGACGACCCAGTCTACTACAGAAAGCTAGAAAGCGCTGGGGTCGGGACGACAGTGCTTCGGTCGCCGGGAGTAGCGGAGATCAGTTGAGATAGCACTGCAGAATCGGTACGATGCAGCTCTGGGCGTGGGTCGCGCACATCATTGCGATACTCGGCTTGAACAATCCTGTTCCGACCACTTCACCGCATCCCTCACCGGCTTCGCCGACTTCGCCGCTCCAGTCTAGGCAACAAGCGTGCAATGGCAATGCGGCGTTCTGCGATCGCATATACTCGAATGTCTCGTGGATTGGGACGCACGATTCGGCGTTCGTGGGAAGCACGATAGATCCGCGGGTGAATCAGGAGAAGGCTGTGGCCGATCAACTGAACGCCGGTATCCGATTTCTCCAAGCTCAGACGCATCTACTTGGCAACGACACGCTTGAGCTTTGTCATACGAGCTGTACGGAGCTTGATGCTGGTCGATTGGAGACATATCTGTCAACAGTGAAGACTTGGCTGGACGGGAACCCGAATGAGGTGCTTACGATATTGTTGACTAATGGGGATGATGTAGACGTCAGTATGTTTGGCGACGCATTCACGGATACTGGGCTCAGCGACTACGCTTTCGTGCCGTCCAATTCGCCGAATATGCTCGCCTTGAGCGACTGGCCGACATACGGCGATCTCATTGCGGATGGGAAGAGGCTAGTCATGTTCCTGGATGCTGAAGCAGACGAGACCAACGTCCCTTACATTTTGGACGAAGTACATCACCCACGCCATCGTCCCCTTCTCTTCGTATGAGCTGACAACCAAGCAGTTCACCTACTTCTTCGAAACGCCCTACGACACCACTGACCCCTCTTTCCCCGAATGCACTCTCGACCGCCCGGCCAACGGTAGCCCAGACGGTCGCATGTACATCGTCAACCACTTCCTTGATGAAGATATCCTCGGTATCCTTGTGCCGGACGATAGCGCGGACTATACGACCAATGCCGCGACGGGTGCTGGGAGTATTGGTGCGCAGGCGGACCTTTGCACGAGTGTGTATGGGAGAGTGCCGAATGTTGTGCTGGTGGATATGTTTGATCGGGGGGATGTTTTTACGGCACAGGCTAAATTGAATGGGGTGTAGGAGGGGCGTCGATAGGCGTGCATCTCAATCACCGTTCGGACAAGCAGCGCGGCATGTCACTTCAAGGTGTTCAAAAACCTTGCCATCATATTGCCGTGATAGGAGTGGCAGTTCATGATCGATAAGAGGACATTGCGAACCCGCACGAAACCGTGAATCCACTTTCGGTCTCCCTCTTCACATGCGCATTTCTCAAATGGGCTAGCCTTGAAGCGCCACAAGTGGATCGGCTGTGCAAACGGAGTGCAGCCTAGCAATATATAAGCCGTTCGTTTACGCGCACTTTCTTTCGGCTTGCTCACAACCACAAGCGTATCGCGATGGCGTGCAAAGCTCTGATCGACCCGCGAGGTGAACCTGAAAGCAGCATTGAGTGAGTACCTGTTACTAGACGTCTTGAATTGTGCTGACTTCGTCACAGCCTCGAGGGTACGCCCGTCGTGGTCACGGTCGGCGACTCGGAGCACCGACGCAAGTTCTTCGTCCACGAGCATCTCATCCGCTCACGGTCGCATTTCTTTCAAGCCGCACTCAGCAAGGACTGGAAGGAAGGCGCTGAGCGCATCGTCGACCTCCCGGTCCCCGGAAGATGACTGATGACCCGGATGTCTTTCATGCCTATCTGCAGTGGCTCTACACCTCGCGTATTGTTATGCCGCCGGAAGATCCGGCGACGGGGAAACGGTATGTACTGCTTGCGAAGATGTACGGGTTAGGGGAAAAGTTACTCGACTCCGACTTTCAAGACCGAGTCGTGGACGCTATCATGACGATGACACGTAGCATTCTCCAGCCAAGCGGCATGCGGTACTATCCCAATGAGCGGGCGGTGAACACCATCTACGAGGCCACGCCAACGCATTCTCCCGCCCGGCGCTTGATGGTCGACTGCTATTCCGCCCGGGCAAATCTGTCGTGGTTTAAAAGACCTGGGTACGATGAGTACCACGCGGAGTTCATCATGGATCTCACGATCAAGCTTCTCGAGGACAAGCGTATAGACGCTGCCAAGGGACACAGCGGTCAGGAGGCTGAGCGGGAGAAGCTTCTCTCCGGTCCTGCATGTGCATACCACAAGCACGGCAAGGACGAGGTATGCGCTGGAGTCAAAGATGCGTAGGAGACACGGTGACCGGAGTCAACAAAGGAGGGTTAGGTTGATGGCAGATGATCGGTCTCTGCGAAGACTGAGTTATTGTAAAGCTGGGAGGGGTGGGCGGTGGAGAAAGGAGCGTTTCTGCGAAGTGAGGCAGTGCAGTAGCGAATTTTTTTGCTCTCATGTCGCGCTGGAGATGCGCTAGATGGTCTCGTCAGCATGCTACAGAACACATTCGCGGGCTCATCCTTACGTCTTATCTCCGAGACATGACTACTGCTGCCAGCCCAGGGACGTCAGCTCATCTTCATACGACGCTTCTTCTTTCGATGGCTCTAACTCCATGAACGTGCATACACTTCTCCAGACCGTGTACACCCCATCTAGAAGCATCCTCCATATACACATCACAATGCCAGGCTGTAGAACGCTTTTTGACCGATACTGAGATAGCACAAACTGCCAGATCTAACGTTTGGATAGATATTCACATTGAGCCTGCGGAACGGAATGCGATTACGAATCATGTGCACTCTACGGTGCGTATGCCCGCCTGCTACGCTATGCAGTACCAGCATAAAGCAGGTAAGCCCGACTCCCAACGCCACAGCCACCTCCTCTGATGGCCCTCGGATTCTCCAAGATGACCTACTATGCAAAGCCTTCAGTATACGGGGGATTGAGACCTTTTCGCGCATTCTCTCTATCCCTTTCACCCTCCATCTCCTTTTCTGCGTCGTCCTTGAACCCCTCCCTGGACCGCATACCCTCTGCTTTGTTACCTTCACTGCTCGTCCCACTACCGCTCCCCTCGCCCGTCTCACCATCACCACCTTGCTGTCTCCGCTTCTCCTCCATCATCCGCACCTCCGGCAAAGTCGGCCGGCCGCCCATGGAGGCTAGCACCACATCCGCGTTCGCGGTCGGTGAATCAAGCACTAGTAGCTCGTGCTCGGTGAAGATCCTCGGAAGCAGGAGCCAGCGCAGAGGAATAAGTGCCGTAATAATGACCGGGAAACCAATCGCAGCAATCGTCTGACTGATCGCCACAGATATAGCCACGCCCAATACCTGCCAGAAAACGTAATACGCGATCCTGCTCCTCTTCAGTGTGGTCCTCGGTTCTCCTGGGTCGACAAATCGTTGCTCGGTGATAATGTAAAGGATGTTGCTAGTGATGTTCATGCCCGCAATACTTCCGAACCCGACAACGAAGAAGACACCACTGAACAAGGCTCTGGGCATCGTATGCAGCACAACCAGCAAAGGCCCAGTCATGAGCCCGACGAATCCGAGAGCCATCAGGAAATGGCTTATTCTTTGCTCGCGGACCAAGACAGCGTCGATGCGCTTCCTGTTGTGTTGGACCCAGCCGCTGTCTTCGAGTTCCTCGGAGTCCGGGTTAATCTCCTTCTCTTTGGACTTGGTAAGCTGATCCGTATACTCCGTACAAGCATCCGTGTGCACCGGCGCCTGGGGTACCAAACCATTAGGCAACGGGATCCCCATGATCCCGCCGATAAAGCAAGTACAACCCAGAAGGAAGAAGTCCCAGTGGAATCCGGCCGGTTTCTTCAAGGGGAATTGCTTCGCCTGTGCGGTGAGCGAGGAGACATTGTGATCGTAGTAGAAAAGCAGCGTGAGCAGGATACCGATGGGTAGGGCGACGAAGACCCATTTCACTGGGAGATCCCAGAAATGCACGAGCCAGGGTCGGTCGACTGTTGGGTAGAAAGCTCTGGTATGTGGGATCCGCAGGAGATCAGCGGATTTTATACGCCCAGGGATGTGGGAGAAACCTGTCCACCAGATTGTGGCGATGGGGTACGCGTAATCCGACAACAAGCCTCGGATCGTCGGGGTAAAGAAGACAGTACTCCCCATCATTTCCAACCCCCAGACGCTAAACCAATAGCACAACGCTATTACAATGGAGAGGTAACCCGCGGTCCAGGTCGAGCCTTCCTGGTAGAATTGCGCGATAAGTTCCTCAAAGCCTTTGATCATGTAGATGATGCCGACGTACATGCCGAAGGAGTTGGAGGAGAAGTCGGTGATGTAGCGCATGTAGTCGCACCAGTTGAAGATACTGGCCATCCAGTGGGTTATGGCTGCCCAGATGGAGACCCAAGCGATGAACTGGGGGTAGAGGTCTCTGATGCCTTGGGCGACGGCTATGTCGTAGATGGTGTAGTTGAATAGGGATATCAATCCCGTTATCCCGACGACCGTGAGAGGTTGGCAGGACATGGTGCTGAATACTAGTGCCGCTAGCGCGGACGAGAAGAGGGCTTCGTTTATGCCGAAGTAGCCGTCTGTGTTTCTTGTCATGTCTAAGGTGAAGGCTAAGGCAGGGAGGAGGTTGACGAAGAAGATCCGAACAGTGCCTGCGAAGGTGCGGTAGTTGAAGCCGTCGACTATGTCGCTCCAGTAGTAGGGTGCTCGGCGCCGGACATCCCAGTACATGCCTCGAAAGGGTCGGAGGGTACGGTAGGATTTCCATCCTGTGAGGCCTTCCCAGGTGTAGGGGTCGTTGGCGAAGTCTGCTTCTGCCATTGTGGGTTGTATCGTCTATTCTATGCTGTAGACAAAGGCCAGAGAGAGGATAAGTCCTAGAAAATGATAGTTTGCCTTCCGTAGTCAAACATCGAAACAATGTTACCACGCCGGGCCAATGGCAGTCTTCTCAGAGGTGTATCCCACGTGTGGCGGGATGGTAACTTTATATGTGGATGCAGATACAGTTGGATATGTAGGTGTATAGGAATGACAACGATGACAGGTCTCGGGACGTGCCATCTATGTATCCACAGCGCCTTGCCATCGCCTAAAGTTCACTACTGTCGGCACCAAAGATACAACATGAGTGGTCTGTCCGCAGGTGGTGTTGAGGGCGATGTGTGGGGATCTGCATTTCTCGCGTCATCCTAGGGCGAGCGGGAGCGCCCGGTGTAAACTTATTCTTTGCCGAGGAGGAGTTCGATACCTTATATTCAGCCTTTTGAGAACTTTGGTGAAGCTGGAGGAAGATAGGTCGCTTTACTGTGTACCCAGGCTTAATTTTACAGCCTTTTGAAGGACAAAAGCCTCCCAGCATGCTCCTCGAAAGGCATACCGAGAAACGCCAAGCCACATGGACAGATCAAAGCGTCGAGCTTATTTCCAGCAGGCCCACCCGAAGCTGCCCGAGCAGATCAGCGCTCGCTCTTCCGGCTCTCGACCGAGGGGACCTCATCTCTACGAGGCTGACCGATACCATACGCACGGAGTCCACTGGAGCATACTCGGTCGTACCACACCACCATGAAAGGCATCCTACAATCTCAAAGGCCCGCATCGTTGCACGGAGCGATCGCCCACACGCGAGAGAAGCGGCGCATGGTGCGAAGAGGCTAGAAAGCAACGGTGATGCTGTATGATTTGGGTAAGGCAATGACTTCCCAAGACACTCCCCATAGACGTCCCCAAGGAAATCGGAACACGTACATCTCCAGGCGTCCCTAAGACCACCGGCAGACCTATCTCTCAGCAGCCTAGCGGACCCATTTCTCAGTAGCCTTGGTCAGCTTCATCGTCCACCGTTCAAGACTTCACGGTCTGGACGTGCATCAATACCGGTCAACCTCAGCGCCCAGCCAGTACAGCTACGCTACCAACTTCCCACCGAACCTCACCTTTACCTCGAGGCCCTTGATCTTCTTGTATTCTCTTGAAGAACAGCAAGCAGTCATCACACGGCTCCGTCGAGACATGGATCTTCGCCACGCCCTCGAAATCTGTATCCCAGCAAAACGCAATAAGCTGCTTCTCCGCGTGGCAAGCGTTAAAGCGACCCGAAGTTCCTTTGTTGCGCCAGTCCGCCTCCAGATCGTGGCCGACTTTCTTGCATAGCTTAACCACCCTCGGCCACCAGATCATATTGTCGAGCTGATAGGTGTCTGCAAAGGATCGGGACCAACCACTGATTGAGATCAGCAGCTTATCCTCCTGCCCGCGCTCAAGGAGTGCAACCGTCGAGGTCTTCGTAGGCTTGACGATACCGATGTTGACGGCGGGGACAGTCATGCCGGGTTTACGAAGAGAGACGGTAATGTCGGTGGGTGATGGACTTGCTGACGCCAGGCTCATGCGAGCATTTTGCGGTACGTCAGAACCGCAGAAGTCATCTGTCAATTGCGGTGCTAAGTTGAGCTTGCCAAGAATGTCGCTCAAGCCGCCGTCAAGCTTGGCAGGGCTACAGCAAAGGGGGTTAGTTGACTGATTTGGTCTGCATGCATGATCGAATTGCGTACCCGGAGTTCGACTTCTTGCTCAATGACAATCTTTCCACGGAACCACAATCTGTGCAAGTCAGGAGCTTTTCTCGACACTTTCCGAAGTTGCCAATGATTGCACTTACCTTGGGCTCCCATATCGACGGCTGCTACCCAACGTACTCGAAGCGTATGTCCGCTCGCTGAAGATGCGAAAGGCGAGAGAGGTTACGACAGACTAGGACTCCTGCCCAACGACAGCGAAGGCCCTCGATCATGGATATATGCTCCATGTGAGCGGTGGATAGGCTTCGTGTGTCTGCAGTGAGTGAGACCTACAGATTTGCTACTGATCTGCACATGTGCTGCAAGCAGCCATTTGCCAATGGCGCAGCTTTGAGCGAGAATCTGTCGCTACTGTTTGCCTGCAGCTATATAAGTAGTCCTCCAAGGGATTGGCCACGGATGTTAGTGCCATAGCGGTCCACGGTCGCTAACATGTCTCCTCGAGGTGGTCCGTCGGATACCTGCGTGAACCTGGCGCTTAGCTCTAAAGGGACAAAGGAACCATGCGGAGCCTGCGAACGCCTCATGCGAACTGGGAGATCGTGCAGACCGCTTACACAGTTAGAGTGGTAGACAAAGGATGCCACATAGAAAGGACGACCGTTGGGCACCACCAAGCCTTCATACAGCCGCACTGTCCTACGAGCTCAAATTCACGCCATTAGAGAAGAGCGCGTGCCATGAACATGCGTGGAACAGTCGTGCAGCATGTGCGAAAGCCATGTGGGTACAGCCGGTATTGGATCACGGGCACGGCTTGGGCGACGGAGCACACGAGTCTGGGTCTTGAGAGCCGCACGGACGTCAGACCGAAGTAACATGACTACAATTGAATGGCGATCTGGCGCCTGCTCTGCGCAGATGCAAGATTTCTATATATCCATGCCGGGTGTGCTCTCCTGATACAGAACGTGCTGGATCACAGACTCTCCATATGCCTAAACACCGTTCAGAAAAGCATCTGCTTTGCCAGCGAGACAACACACAGCCGCTTGCCACGTACGCTGCCACATCTGATAAATGGGTATAAGTACCTGCTGAAGTTCCGCAGTTTTCTTCTTCCTCTTCCACACAACAACAGCAGCATTATACTACGGTATGGTACCAACCTTCTGTCAATAGCTTGATCATAGTCCATCACCACCTTCGACAACGATCACACACGACTGATCAAGCTCCACCCTTAAGGAAGGCGTGACAACGCCGTCTGCGGGCGACAGCCTGCTCCTCCTTCCATAGCACATCTCCTACTACTACCTCATCATACTCACCGACTGTGTCAAGCAACGACAACACCCCTGCCTCGGCGGCCTTAAGCCTGTACTACGCCACAGCTTGTCCGCGAAAGCCAAATCTTGAACGGCATTGCGTGCACGACAGCTCGGAACTTGATTTCTACCCCTTCGAAGAGCCGACGCTATGAGGGCCTTACGCAACAGCCTAGCTGTGGCCGTGGTCGCAGCAGGGCTCGCACATGCCACCAGCACGCCGGTACAGCGCAGAGAGCGCTCTATTACGTTTGTAAAGCGCCAGGAGATGGGGGGGTACGATAACCGGGCACCGACGAACGGTACCTTTCCCGTCACGATGATGGGCTTATCGTTCAGCTGCAACATGATTGTCGACGCTGGCGAGTACGTGCAGTCTTTCGGTGGGGGCGGTAGCACAGGCTCAGCGGGCGCTGAAGATGCTGCAGCTTCTACTGCTCCTCTCAGCTTTGGAACAAGTGGAGTCAACCGTGGAGACACTGAAGGAAGCCCAGGAAGTCGCATGTTCAAGCGTTGGCAGGTGAATGAGCCGTCTCCTGGAAACGACTCTGTGAATGGGGATGTGGGAAGCGAACAAGGCGACGACACGCCAGTAATCGCTTGGCATGGCAAGCGCTACAAGTGTACTCCAATAGGGAGCCAGACCATGGGCTTCGGTTCAGGTCAGGCCTTGCCTTCTGGAGGAATTTTGAGTGCTGGTGGCTCCGGATCTGGGTGGAACCCCCCCGTTGGCATCACGGAAAACACTGATAACAGCAACGAGATGTCCAGCAATGTTGAGTCAACATCGAACAACTTCAACACGAACGACACTCCGAATAACCCGGATCCAGGAATGGGAAGCTCCGACAACAACGTCAACATGCCCAACCCAGGAACTTCTATGCGCTCTAGGCAAGCCAGTGTACCATCAGTCTCCCCTAGCGAGCTTCAAGAAACTGAAGACGGCGTTGCCACCGGGCCGCGCATGCACGATTTGCAGTCGGAAGGCCTTGAAAGCTACCTTGAAGGTGGACAGTCTGAAAGCTCTGGGCCGAACTTCGGCGATGAGAAGCCGGGCCCTGTGCATGAGCATACTCATCACGCCCACCATGTGCCAATGACGTGGCATGGGAAGCCTTACACATGCTTCTCACGTTCCCGTCATGGCATGGCTCCGAGCCCAGAGGTCTCAGAGTTCGCGGATGAAGACATCGAGTACACGCTCGAGGTGTCAGATGCTGCAGTTTATGCCTCAAGCCCCGACCCGGAGTCTCATGTTTCACATCATGGCAACGACGAGGGCTTCGAGGGCACGGTTGAGAAGCGACACTGCGAAGGTCGGGATAAAGACGCCGCTGAGACGAGGTCCGGTGAGCATAAAGGCCATGAGAAAGCCAAGGCGGAGCACATCAGATTGGTAAAGGGCGACCAACGGTACACATGCAGACCATCCAAAGCTTTCTCCGACCTCAACAAGCTTCCAACTGATCCAACAGACGAGCAAGACGACTCAGGGGCCAGTGGAGGGCCAGGGCCGAAGTTGGATCACGAGGGAGACCATGACGATGTTCCCTTCGATGACAGCATTTGGCCTCCCAGCGGTAACGATGCCCCGATGGACGAGCAGGCTGGAGACATCTGGCAGGGTTCCGGTGGTGATTTGGGAAGCTCTGGTGATGATTCAATATCCGCCGGGGCCACTGAGGGCAGCGGAGACACCGAATATGACGCTGGATTGGGTTCCGGTGGAGCAGAGTCGAGTGACGCTGTTGTTGAAGGCGCATTCTCCGATCACGTTCGTCGCGAAGTTGAGTGCGGCGAAGTGTGCTTCAAGGTCTCCGATTCATCGTCGTCTCCATTGAAAGACGATGTCGTCCTAGAAATAGCGCAACAGATCACGGCCGCAACGACGATGACCATCACGGTGATGGTTGGCCAGAGTACGTCGGTCACTTGGGGCGAGCATACCTACACTTTGGCCACAACTGCAACAGCCAACGTTGTTTCCGGCACAACGATGTGGGGAGGCGAGGTATGGGCGAATAGCAGAATCACGCCCACCCTGATCTCTGCTACACCGTCAACCACCCTCACGACGACCATTCTTCCCGCCACCCATGTACCCGCAAGGCCTCGCGATATAGTAAACGACATACTGAACTGGTTCCGGCCTCACCTCCACGACGACATTGTCTCCCAAATTGCAGTCGCCATCACAGAGCCAGTCACCCTTTCGGTGGTTCGCGAAACCGAACAGATCTCCATACCCAGTACGACCCTGTCCGCCTATGTGGCTAATGGCACAACTCTCGCACACAACGGGTTGACGCCTTCTCTGGTAGCTCCTACAGTTCAGCTTGCGTTTACGACAGTCATTACGCCGTCTTCAACAGGCGGGCCGAACATATGGGATAAGCTGCTTGGCATCCAGGAGCAGCCAACAGTCCCAACCCTGAATGGCTACAACTCGCAGCGGATCGCTGCTACTATCACGGCTCCGAGCACCATCTACGTGACACGGGTAACGGAGATTCAGGTGCTAGGAACAACAAACGCCACACTCACTGCCGACGTCGTGAACAGTACCACTCTTGCCGATGCTCCCGTTATACCCACTCCGACAATGTTGTCGGCTGGGGTGCAGACTACCTTCGCCCAGGTCATTGCTCCACTATCATCAACGGGAGCATTTAGCACTGGTTCGACTAGTTCTCCGTCACCAGCTACGACTACGGATGTCTTTACGGCAAGCGGAATGACCAGAAGAGAAGTACCGACATCAATTCTAGACACCTCGGCTGTCAGTTCCGGGACAATGCTGGACGGTGGTAGCAACGTTGGTCGTGTCAACTTCGCGGGCAATTTCACGCTTCCTGATGCATACATGCACAGTCTCGCCTGCAGGCTCACGACCACCTCAACTGCCACCGTAACACAGGTGACGAAACAGCAGGGCCTCGTTAACTTTACTTCCACCTCGACGTGCTACGTCGTCGATAGTACTACGTACGGCTTGCAGCATAACGCCTTGGACGGCTTTTTCGGCCTGACAACGATGACTCCCGTGGCTACCTTTACAGCCGTGATCACACCGGAGGCAACATCAGGAACTCCGCTTCGCAGTGTTAGCAGTACGACTTCATGTTCGAGTACTCCCGGACTGCCATATGGTGGATGTGAGCTTCAGCGCCGGAGCCTGACAACGCTGGCCGGCCCAGACGGCCGGGCCACAATCCTGTCGCTACCAGACTCGATGGTCGGCCTTCCGTTAGATTATACTCCTGACAGTACGGTTTCGGGTACAGTTATGCTGGAAGAAGTGACTGCCACTGAGCTTCCGTCGGCTACAAGCAACACGCTGGGCATACCGGTCGAAGTGACTGCCACTGAGCTTGGACGCCGGGCCTGGACGCCGCCGGTAGGCTATGAGGACCAGACCACAGACGACTCGGACAGTTTTGACGCCGACTCGAAGCCGCAGGTGGGTGAAGGTGACGATATTCTAATCACTACGGCCTTTGGATCGGACATACCGTTCCCATTCTCTGCAAGCTTTGGGGTTACGGCCCTGACCACAACCGTCGAGCTGGGCAAAGGCATGGAATTGACTGCCACTGAGCCTCTGCGCCGAGACTTGGTCACCTTGGCTGGCCCTGACGGCCGAAGGACGATACTACAGCGCGTCACAGTCCGCGAGGCTGCTCCGATACTTTCTGAGACCACCAGCGTCCCATTCGATAGCAAGGCTTCTAATACAGCTCCAACACCGGTCGCAACCACCCTGGCCACATCCACGAAGGAGATCAAGAGAGGCTTAGCCGACTCGCTCCTAGCCAAGCGGCAAGGTGTTGCCACTCTCCATGAGAGAGACTCCAGGGCTGCAATCGACCCAACATCGACAATCCACCCGACCACCTTGTCGACAGCAGGAAGCGATTTGAAGACCGTACCGGCCACCTCACTGGTGCCGCGTCACAAGGACAAGAATTGTTCTGATAACCAAACGTTTGTCGACGAGTGGAACAATATGGTCGGGCTAGCTTTCGCGGTCGAGACTATGACGTTGTGTTGAGCACAATGCGTCCGAAGGGGTTTGGCTAGCAGGTGTTGGTGTTGAAGACCCATGTGGATGATTGGCATGGTACTGAGAGTTGTTGCTTTCCTTGAAGATAGTGATGAGTTGATGATTGATGGCTGAAGCGAATATGGACAACGGTGACGACTTATGATCATGCTGAGCGGTTGGGCACAGAATGGAAAGAGAGATCGGGAGTGCCCACTGCTGGACTTGCACTGGGAATGCTCTGCTTGCCTGTATGCTTCGGGAGGCGTGCTTACTGCTTTGGGACCTTTCCTTTGCATTGAGCTTGCTTGGCGGCATGTTGGATCGGCTTTGTGGAGGAAGAGATATGAACAACTTACTTGCGGACACATTGGCGAAGTCCATAGGCTAGGACTTCCGTGCTGGGCACAAGAGTGGATGAGTGTTCATGAGGACTTCTTGCTTGTAGCATGTAACAAGTAGCATTAGCTTCAGTATGTGTACGAGGGGCATATTTTATACAAGCCATCCGTGACAGCATACAACCGGTGTGAAAGCGTGTGCAATGCACAATGGCGCGATAGTGGGCGATCTCCTCAGACTCAATTGCGCCGTTCTCGCCTGCTATGCTAAACTTGGGTATCACAATGAAGCGTCCGCCCATCCAGTACCAGTAACACCTCGCTAATCCCGCAGCAAACTCAGGAAGACGCGCAATCATCTATGCAACTTACTGCATTCTTCTCGATTTCCATCGTCCAGTAACAGTCCAAGGACGATCTCCCTGACCTGCGGACTCCCGTGATAACTTTTTGAGAAATGTCAACGTCCTGGCCCTTGTACCGCATCTGGTCAACATTGGCTCATCGGCTGACAAACACCTGGAGCGCCTCCCCTGTAGACCATCCCTGCTGCATAAGCGGAAGATCGTTCTTGAGTACTTTGCCGCGGTAGATAAGTCGGAGAGTGGTGCCAGTCTTCTCCGAGTTGTTGTTGCTGGCATCTTTGTCGTCGTCGGACGTTCGGGTCCCAAAGACGTGGGCTCGAACTCGAGAAGCAACGATTTCGACTGGTTCGTGCTCGCGAAATTGAATACGAGTGTCGGTACCGGTATCGCTGAAACGGCACAGGACGGTGTGTTCCTGGCCCAGGTCCTGTGCACTGGTGGTGTCTTTGAGGTCTTCGTCTTCATCCCCGTCTTCCTCGGCGTCGTCCATGGTACCACGGTGTGCCTGAACGTACTCCTGCTTCTCGTCCTCCACGAGATCCACCGGATCAACAACACACCAATCCCGCACCTCGTACTTCGCTCCAAACTCATCGTAAACGCCCTGTGTCCGATCTCCACGCCTGACCTTCGGCGACGAGACTTTCCCACTCGGACACGTCAAACCCGCGGCATTCATGATCTCTTGCGCCTGATCCATGTCCTCCTGCGTTGGCCGCCGCAAAAGCTCGCAAACAGCTCTCAGCGCTTGCCAGTTCTCCTGCCTGCCCATTCCATAGCCTGCCGCTGTGTCCCAGAACTCTTCGCGCAGCCGCTCGAGTACGGTGCGAGTCCATGGGTGCGGATACTGTGGATACTTGTCTCGGGGTGGACATCTGATCGGACTGAGGGACTGCAGATTCTTGTTCGGTCGATTGGGTTGTTGGATGGGTAGGACGTGGCTTTGCAGTCGTCCGTCTGCACTGTCAAGAATACCTGAGCGGAATCGTCGGCGGACATTCTCCTGGCTCGAGGTGTGGGACTGAGGAGTGGCGGTTTGAGTACCGTTGTTGCGTACTGGGCGGACAGGCTCACGTTGGTCGCCAGCGTTGTCCTTGGAGTGTGAGCAGCCCATCTCTGCCGCTCATGTCGTTCTCAATGGCCTGCTACGGTAATCGGTAGTATGCAATGTGCCCTGGTATGTTGTTCTACTACGTGCTGTCGAAGCTACTCGCGGGCTGTCTCGTGGCACTGAAGTATCGTTAAAGTAGACTCCAGAAAACTCTGTACCACTGTGAATGCGCAGATCTTCTGGAGAAGGGTAGCAAACAATCAATAATTGGAAACGGGAGTTAAGTACTCGACCTTGTGACCAGATCCGAGAAGTCCTTCAAGCTCAATACTGCTCTTGCGCCTGAGTACGTACTCTTTCTAGTTTGTGAGAGTGACATTTGGAGTGGTGACTTCACCTCACTGCCGCAAGATGCCGCCAGGTGCGCGCTCCAGACCTCCGCGGACCACTGCGACGTTGGACCTGCGATTTCCAAATCAAAGAACAGCCCGGAGACCCTTTCACCCCTCCTTTGGTTTGCGATTGCGACAGAGGTCCCTCGGTCTTCTCGATGCGGCCACTTCAAAGACCCTGCAGAACGAACTCTGCACGCACCTGCAGCTGACATGCAGGTGTTCGGGAGAGTTTCATCTGGCGTTCTTCGGTTGCCGGGCTACAGAAAACGCCACTGTTTCCAGAATCCACTTTCCAATAGTGCGGGCAAGGTTTTGCCATGTGAAGATCTGGAGAAGGTTCGAGGACGACACGCATACAGGATTCACCTATGTGAGAGCAGCGTCTCATAGTTTTGTCTGCTGGCTTTCGCAGAGGACACCTGAAGAGGCGGCGACCGTGCCATCCAGGCGTGCCATCTTGGCCTCCTCGTATTCGTCCTTCGGCGACTCGCTCCCGGTGGCACAACCTCCATTTGGATCGCGCCTCCCGCCGCGTAACCCGGAGCTACGAATAGTCGATACAGCTGGAGCTCCATCTACTTTTTAGCACAGCCTGCATGTACACCAGTATCTAATGGAAACTCAAAATGGTCGAATAGGCAGTCTCGATGGCAACAGACGCCGTAAAACCGACGTTTACAAGGCAAGAAGCCGTCTTGGCCAACAGTTGCCATAGGAAATTAGCGTCTCACGACTCACACCATCCCCAGATGAGGCTCAGCCCATGCGTTGCCCGAGCGTCCATCCTACCTGACAAGGCTATATATACGAAGCGAAGGCGCTCTTTCTCTGTCTTGCCCCTTTCATCTGTCTTACCTTCCATCCAACTCTTCACAAGCTCAAAAGCATCAAAGTTCTCTGCCTGTTTACTTTATTGTACATACAGCAGCACTTCATCAGCAGCCTCTACACATAGCAGCTTACGAGCCTTACGAAGACCACCGCCCGCAGATCAACAACCACAGCAGCAAGATGCGTTCCTCCATCTTCATCGCCGCGCCTTTCTTGGCTGCAGCTTACGCCCAGAACGCAACAGTAAGCTCCATCCCCTCCCAGATCATGCTCGCCCACCACCAAAGACCTGCTCGCTAACACACTTGCTTCGCAGGAGACCATCACATCCAACGGCGTATTGATAACGAGCACATACACATACACCAACGGCTACACCTCCTTCCTCACCCAGACCAACAGTCTCGGCGTCGTCACTGGTCGCCCATCGCAAGCGACCGAGCAAGCCACTCTCCCAGCAGGCGTAACCTCGCAACCCGCAGTCGTCACCACACAACCCGAGGTCGCTACCATCCCCGCTGGTCTCCAGCCAGGCGTCACCTCCCTTGGCTTGAACATCTCGGGCACCGAGTCATACTTCACTGTCTCAGTTGGTTCCTCAACAACAGCAGTCATTGGTGGTGCTGATGCCGGCGCATCGGTAACCACTGGCGCCAGCGTTGGTATCTCGACCGGTGGGTCGGGTGGTGGTGCGTATACTTACGGCCTGGGCAGCAGTGGCATTGGCATGTCGACTGAGACTTCCGGCTCTGGGTCCTCCGCAACCGGTGGTTCTTCCGCTGATGCCGCATCCGCGACTGGCGGCAGCTCTGCCACCGCATCGTCGAGCGGCGCAGACACCTCCGACTCTGCGGC
>JAKLLW010000531.1:0-30707 GCA_022814695.1 Neocatenulostroma microsporum
CCCATCGACGGCGACCCGGAGAAGGAGCACAAGGCAGACAACAGACGATTTGCCTTCTTCTCGCGCGGCTTCCTCATTGCGGCGATCATCATGCTCATCCTCCTGCTCGGGGTCATTGCCGCCGCAGTCGCAATGACACTTGATCACCGCCGCCCAGCTCACAAGGGCACGCCTGTCCATCTGTCTCCCATACGGACAGCACTCGAGGACAACTTTCCAGATCCGGCTATCTGGTACAATAACGGCACATACTACGCTTTCGCAACGAACAACGCCGCCGGAATCTTGCAAAGGCCCAAGAATACCTCAAGCTATGAGTATGGGAGCTCGAACATCCAAATCGCCACTTCCACCGACTTCATGAAATGGGAGTTGTTGAACTCGGCGCACGATCCATTACCGAAGATCGGGGAATGGGTTACGCCGGGCATGACAAAGGTGGCTCCGAAGATCCCTATGGCCAACGTATGGGCGCCAGGCATCATGCAGCGACCGACAGACAACAAGTTCGTCATGTACTACTCTGCGCGGCGGAAGAACGGCACGAATCCCTTACCAAACCATCCACCACCTCACTGCATAGGCGCTGCGCTGTCGAGGACAGATTCGCCGGCTGGTCCGTACGATCCTGTTCCGAATACATTAGCCTGTCCCGAAGAGAAAGGCGGTGCGATTGATCCCGCGGGTTTCCAAGACAACAATGGTACTCTGTACGTAGTGTACAAGGTCGACGGCAACAACGTCGGCCATGGCGGACTTTGCGGGAACACTAAGAAGCCAATCGTACCCACGCCACTGATGCTGCAGAAGATGAAGCCTGATGGGCTGCAGAGAGATGGTGAGGCGATTCAGATTCTGGACCGCACTACTGCAGATGGGCCGCTTGTCGAGGCACCTGCACTCATCAGATCTCATGAAGGGATCTACTTCCTATTCTTCTCGGCTGGTTGCACACGGTCGCCGAGCTACGACGTTAAGTATGCCACTGCCAGGAACGTGGAGGGACCATACGTTCGAGCGCAGTACCCTCTACTGCAGACTGGTGACTGGGGGTTACTTGCACCAGGCTCAGTCGGTGTGCACGATGACGGCAATGGCGGCTATGGTATGGTCTTCCATGCTCGTGTGGCTGCGCCACAGGGTCGGATACGGGCGATGTTCACGACCAAGCTTGAGTTCGACGGCAACATTGTCAAGATGGTTCCTGGTAATTCGACAACTATGGATTAGGGAAGGGTCCATCGCACCACATCATTCTCAGCATAGCGACGGAAAGGGTTCAAGCATAGAGTATCACGACGGCATGACGAAGCATAAGCGGCGCTCTTTATATCGGCATAGGGCAGGAGTCCGGGTCGTTGGGTTTGATGAGTTGATGTTCAGGATACCCATATCGTATTGCTGTATAATGTACTGATTCGAATGAGAAGTTCTGGAGCTCGCGCACATCATCTCAGGTCTTCTTACCTATCGTGACTGAATCCTTGCAGTGTTTCAGCGCCGTTTACATGCCACATTGCTCTCCAGTCTCACCACTAGGTAGCTAGATGAAGTAACGATGTGAGCCTTTGGGCGAGCGTGCATTCTGCTCCATACCATAACTTGGCGTAGTGATCGTGCTCTTCGATAATTTACTGCTGCCTTCACGACGGTCTCGTAGCCTAAGACTTCTTCCTCGCCTTCTCTGGGTTCTTCAGCGATTCGACGTTCCATCTCGGATTCTGGCTCTCCTTCACTGGCGCCCAACCAAGTTGTATCTGCATAACCTTCTGATCCCAGTCCTTCGTGAAGCTCCTTATCTTCCCATCCTCTACTTCAAATATTGCAGCAGCACTCCATCGTGCATGATTCCCGTTGGGCTCGATGCCCATGTACGGTTCTCCCTTGAAGTTTCCTTCCGCAGTATACCGTAATAATACGTGTCCGTTCTTTGCGAAGACCTGATCGTAGCGCATGATGTGTAGGTCGTTGACGCTGGCCATGACGTGAGAGTGGGATTCAGCGTAGTCCATGGGTGTCTCGCAGCCGGGAAAGGTTGAGGGAGCCCAGAACCAGCTGTCAGGGTGGCAAAGATGCTGGACAGAGGAACCGCCTTTGTTGTCTGTGGGCGAATATGCTATCGACATGTACTGTTTGCAGACGTCGATATTCTTGGACTCTTCGGGAGTCTGGTCCGTGGACATAATCGTGGGCGGTTGCTGAGGGGCCATGGGGACGGTAGTTGTATCGAGGTTTTAGAGATGAAAAGAGAATGTTGTGCTTACCTTCGTTCTCTGATACATGAGGGTGTCTGTACACGTACAGTGTTACTGGCATTGATGTCAGTGCTGATGTCACAAAACAGAAAGCACGCAGGGTCACAGAAGCTCAAGCTTGGCATAACGGACCAGGGTCGGTAACAAGGGACGTTGCCGCCTTCTCGTTTATCCCAACGGGCTCTGGAGCTCTTGTATCACCCTTTAGCTATCTTACAGCTACAAGGGTGTACAGAGATAGTCTGAGAAGTCTTGACAAGCTTTCCAGATAATCTTGCGGCTGTTAGGCAGCCGTAAAGATCGCTCGGAGTTCAAGAACGAGTTGCGATTGAGGGGAGCGCAAGCGGCAACGTCCATTGTCACTAAGCCTTGGGACTGCTGTCCGAAATAGTGGTAGATGTTGCATGATACAGCACAAGACAGAACACAAGGCGACAGAGGGTAAAGCAGTACTGCAATTACAACTTCCTATCATCTATGTCCAAGGTCAATGCTCTGCAGCCCTTGATCCGTATCCGGAGGTAGCAGCCGCTGCTGGCTAATGCTCCTCGACTGCTCACTAACTCTCGTCCTCCCTCTCGCTGTTGGCCGCAGATTGCCCAGTTCCATCGCATCGGTTTCCTTGTCCGTAAGCCGTGAAGAGGGTTCAGGCGATACATCTCGACTGTACATATTTCTCTGATACACTCCACCAACCAGTGAATCCGGTCTATCTGTACACCCTTGGCAGTGATTCGTATTGGGCCGCTGTCTCAACAACATGGCATCAACAACGAACCGGAAGAGAAACCAAAGCGCCTGCAAGAAGACCAAGTCTGCTACAAAGATCGCAACAAACAGATTACCACCAGACTTTCGCTGAGGCACTTGGCAGAGGTACTTGGTGCTGATGACTGAGGGTGTGGTACCCAGAGGACCAGTCCCTTCTGCACCATAGGGTTTATCACCGGGACCTGGGTATGCGTTTGCGATGTTTCGTTTCGCCTCCGTGAAGTTCGAGGTGAAGTAGCTCATCAATTGAGGACTGACCAGTAGGTTCGAGCCTGGCGCAGCTATTTGACCCAGATCCGTCAACACGGTAGAGTAAGCCGCTTTAGCTAACACATCGGCCTGCAGCCAGATATTCGGGTACGACTCCTGGGAGATCAAATTCGAGATTTTGGTATAGTCCTGATGTTGGCCGTAACTTCCAGGAAAAACGATGTCGAAGTCGCCTTGGCCTTTGTCCACAACGTAGCGGAAGTCGCACTCGAAGAAATTCTCGTCTGTCAAGTTGGTGATCGTAGCATCGTCGTTGGGGTAAAAGTACAGCGTCCCCTTCCGGATACCAGGCTGAACGTTCTCCGTCTGGTTCTCACGGATGTTCTGCATCTCACGCGTACTGTATGCCCAGTACATAGACATGATGGACTCGCCCCACCAAAGGGACGCCCGGTCTGTCTTGTTCCGGGACAAGAAGTTGCTTCCCAGGAATTGGTAGAGCGTGCTGAAGGACGCAGAAGAGGGCACATAATCGTACTCCTGGGTGAAGTTGAGATTAATTGTGCCGTTGACGCTCGAGATCTGGCAAGTAGAATATGTCCGTACAACGGCGCCCCATTCCGAGTACGCCATTTGGATTGCTGTTCGATCCAGTGCAGAGTAGTCGATCTCGACTGAGTTCACGCTGCAATTTTCCAGTACATTGTTGTAGTACGTAAGCGAAGGTGCAATGCCATAGCCACCTCCAGAACCACCCGCATTATCGGGTTGCCACACGTCCGTCAAGGTGTACGTCAAGGCTGTCTGGTTGGTGAAGAACTCGCTGCCCAGTGGCAGATTGACCGTCTCGCATGTTGGCCGGACTTTGCTGGTCAAGAAGGAAGGCCAATGGTGCATCCATACTCCGCTATCCACGGTAGCATTCGGATTCGAAGACTGCCCGACGACCAGAGTGTATCCAGTCGACACGAAGTTCAGGAAACTGAACAAGACGGTGAATACCACGAAGCCCACGATCACGACCGGCGTGAACCATCGAAATGGGTAGGGTCGCGTGATGTTGTAGCTGAACGCCGACGAGTGCATCTTGGAGGAAAGCCGGTAGGAAGGACCACCAACGGCCATCACGGCGGTTGGTCTGTCATATAACATCTGGAGAGGCCCCGGGATATGAAACAAGGGGCGGAGAGCCGAACTGTCAATCTGCGACCGTTGCCAACGGTTAGCAGCCACGCCATGGCTTTTATACAGACCTTAGGGCGTGAAGCTGGGTTCTCGCGCGGTATGAGCCGATGCTGTGCCAGACTCAGCTCCGCCGCACTGCTTGGGCGCTGCATGTTGGCAAGGGCCGGCCTGAGTAAGACGCGATACTGAAAGGATTATTGCTGATGAAGCTGAAGGGCCAAAGATAGAGTTCTACAGTAGCTAGCGTGCTGAGCCTAATGGGGTATGGCTTCCGGGGGATGCACTACTACTCGCCGCCATGCAGGTACACAACGCCGCCATCGAATCGCAACGTTCAACAATTCGACCGAGCGGTGGTATCTTATCAATCGACAATCTTCCTCCAAGTCCAGGTGGTCGCAAGTTCCAGCGCAGACTCAATCCCCCGGATCGGTCCGGCTTTCAACGTGATCGTGGGCACCAAGGCCCTTTCGCAGACTGGTTGCGCAAGAATCGACACGATAGGGTGCGTGCCTTGGAGACGTCAGTCGCCAACAGAGTGAGTCTCTCTGTCCATGCTAGCATACGCCCCTGGGTCGTCTGTGGCAAGTCTTGAGTCGCTGCCTATGCGGCGCGCAATGATTCTCTCGCCCTCTTTATCCCACAGCTCGAGGCGTTCTTCATCACTCATCGCCATGCCCCCCAAGTGCTGTTGATGCCATGCGATGCGATAAGGGGCCATAAGGGTGATCGAGTACTGCGCTGAGACCGGATAGATGACACCCGAGGAGCTCAAGAAGTTAGAAAGTCAAGTTACCCGCTATGGCTATCGCTTCGACAGCAATGTCGATCGGTGCCTGCCTGGAGAGCCGTTGTTGACGAAGGCGGGTAAACCTCGCGTCCACCAGCCAAAGTATGAGAAGAAGAACAAGACATACTACCAAGCTCAGTGCTCGTTCAGAGGACTGAGGTCGGCCGGCTCATCGGACGAGCTTCAAGCTCGGCTTCGTGCTCGTGACCGATCGCGAGATCACCACTTTGGGCAGCAACTGGAGCCAATCCAGGAGCAAGTAAATACAGAGTATGATAGACTTGAGGAGGAGAGCAGATTGGCCGCCAGGGCTGCCGCCAAAGTACGAGAAGACCGCCTTTGGCCCACTTCGAGCTTGGAACAGAAGGCTACTATGAACGCCCATCGCGTACTTCGAGAAGCCTTTGGTGCACCGTTGCCTCCGAGCCACCTCGTCTTCAAGGTTGGAGGTGGTATACCAAACGGTGATCCGATGTATAATCTCGAATTAGCGTCCAAGAATTTGCGCCTGGAGCATCAGACAGTGGAAGCGCCCACGAATGGATCCCAGCAGCGCTACGATACGGTGTACTGGACTGTTGTCGGCTCCAACAGAGCAGCTGTTTTCGAAGCAGTGGCTGGTATCTCGAGGGAGGCGAAGAGAATCAAGAACGGAATTGAAGCAGCGGAACGTGATCGTTTGGCTAAGATTGTGAGCGACGCATCCAAGCGGACAGGGAAATGGGATATCACGGGGACATGGGAGATCAGCTGTCGAGAGCTGGAGGAGTACTCTGACAGCTCCCAGCCTGCTGAGCTTAGTCTCACTATCTACCGCGACTCGGCTGACCATGCGAAGGATGATGAGAGTGAAAGTGAACCGGAAGAAGAAGAGGAAGAAGAGGAAGAAGAAGAAGAAGAAGAAGAGGGCTATGAGCATCACGGATCGTTTACGTATTCCCACAAAAAGCAAGAGCCTCGCCAGGCGCCTACAGCGTCCTCCAGTCGCCCAACGGCGCTGGACTACTACTACGCCGCCTTCGACTTCAACGTCCACGAAGGGGTGATACGCATCTCTGGCAAGTCTGCCGCTGGCAAGGGTAAGCAATGCAGCATGACATACAGATGGCGTGGTCGGGAGACCGGAGAGGGCATGATCGAGACCCTAGCCGACGACCACACCCAAACCCTCATTTTCACAAACTTTGGCACAAGATTGGAGGGCGACTTTGAGGGCGGTTGCGTTGGCAAGTGTGTGTTCACGGGTATCAAAGTCGCAGCTGGAAATCAGCAGGAGGGCTCGAGCGCAGATGAGTGGTACGGCTTGTCGGAATCGGCGTACGAGGAGGAACGCGTTGGTCGCTGGCACTGATAGCTCTTCATGACCCTGAGATCGACCTCTCCCCTCGGTAGTAATGAGAATACGTTGGTTCACAACCTCAGGATATAGCGAAGTGCTTTCCGGATGTGGAGGCAGTCTGGGTAGTCCCTTCCTCATCCAAGCCCAGCCCCACCACATCAGGCCAGAGTCAACATCGACGTCACTACACGCCGTAGCCATGGCCCATACCCCTCGGACGATCTTCGGCATCGTGGATGTAGGTATGTATAACGAGTCGAAGCCGAGGAGTCTCATTGGTGTCTAGCAAAGCTGAAAACCGAATGCGTGAAATTAAGCCGTCAATGAACTAGCATTAAGAGGAGTTGAATCACAGATTGGTTGATTCTATCTCCGTCCATGGGTCGACACTGTCGTAAATAGAATCCCACCTTAAGGCAACCAGACATCGTAAATAGAAACCATTGTGCCTAACAAGCCGTGGTCACCGTTCGAGTTCCTTGTAGTCTTCGGACGAGTTTCTTTTGATGAATTCGAGCTCTCTTCCACCTGGGCAACATGAGACATTCGACAGTACGTAGCTTGCCATGGCACAAGTGTTTTGACGCCACAGTTCGCATCATCAGCCTGCAGCTTGCCTCGTCTTCTTCTTCCACTTTCACCACTTTTCTCCTCCGGGGACCGGTCTCGCCTCTTGCGTGGTAAGGAGATCCATCCAGAAGTTCGGCATACTCGCATCCAACAACAGTCCCTTCCGTGTCACTTCCCAAGTGAAGACTTTTGACCTCTCTTGGAGCATAAGACCGCTTTCCACTACCTCGTCAAGTTGTGAGCATATGCCAGCCCTGGAAGGTCCATGAGTCGTTGCACCAAGTCCAAAGCATCAGCGGTAAGTTGTCGGCCTGACTTCATCCATGTCCAGCGCCCCAGATGGTCCATCAGTGCGATGGAGCCAGGGAGTCAGCCCTGGGCTCCTCGGCTGCCTTCGACCGCTCTTCGTAAAACAGTTAGGTCAAAAGTAGATTGACGCGGATGTCGAGAATAGGAAAGCGAAATCGGCGAAAGTAACATTGGGGTGGAAGATGCGACATCTTGGTCAATACGACAAATTCCTACTCCCCTTCCTCGTCCTCCACCGCCTTCCCAACTCCCTCTTTAGGCGCCCTGGCCTCTTGCTTCCTATACAGCCCAGCCAAGAAGTCCGACGTGCTAGCCTCATCAATGCTCTTATCCTCTCGTACTTTGAGGAAGCGTGGGAAGCGTAAGCTGAGACCTCTCTCCTCACTAACCAACCCAATAGCAGCCGTATACGTCGGACTCAACGTAATATCCGCAAACGCCATTTCCCAAACCTCCTGCGGCTCAAACCAGACGTCCGGCTCCCCTCCATACTCCACATAACTCGGTCTTGCTATACAATTCTTGCCCATGCCTCCACCTTCCTCCTCGTCGGCATCGGGGTCATACTTCTCCCGATTAGCTTTATAGAAAGCGTCCGTGAATCCAGATATACACTTTGTCACTACCTCGAGCGTTCCATTCTCTTCGTTTCGACATGCTAGGAGGATAGGCGACCACCAAGCGTTCTTGCGTCCCTGGCCATGCCAGCCGCCTACGGGTATGAGGTCGATAGTGTCGGCCGTGGTATTGTAGTCCTTCTTCACTTTGAGCCAGGAGTCGAGGCGTTTGTCTGGCTCGTAGGTTGAGAGGAGGGCTTTACGTCTGCCGCCCTTCTTCTCGTCGGTAACGTCTTCATCGTTGGTGGCAGGCTTGGACTTGGGTTTGGCACCCTTCTTCTTGCTCTTTGAGGGTGCTGGCGGCGGCTTGGTGGCTGGCGGTGCGTCTTCGGTGGGGAAATCGTCGTTCTCGTCTTCACGCTGCAACTCAGGGTTCGGTAGGTTGTCCAGAACTTTGACCATGATGCCTTCGCATTTGATGTCCGTAGCCGACTTGAAGAACTCACTCACCGCTTCTCCGTCGGCAGAAGTAGCGTCCATATTCTTGACCCAGGTGAAGGTATGCGGGATTTCCACGAACAGGCTCTTCAACAAGTTCCTCCTCTCTCTGAAGGACCGACCAAGCAGCTCTTCGCCATTGAGATACATCAGGTCGAAAGCGAAGAGGCAAACATCAACCTTCACGCTTTGGATGACGACATCCTTTCGAGCGCGGTTGGCGAGGATCTGGAACGGCTTGAGCTCACCACTCTCCCTGTCGATGGCGACGACTTCGCCTTCCATGATGAAGCTGCTTACACCTTCCCCTCTTATCTTCGGCACCAAGGCCACGAGATCAGGATACTTTTCCGTCATGACTTCCAAGTGCCGAGAAAAGATCGTAACTTTGCCATATTCATCGCAGTGCACCTGCGCTCGCTGACCATCGTACTTATACTCGCACGCAAAATCCCGGCCTTGAAGCTTGGTGAGCATTTCGCCGAGGTCGCGGGTGATGCCTCCCAACATTGGTCGGAGAGGAATGTGCATCGCCAGACCGCAGCGAAGGAGAAGCTCGTCGGAGATGCCGATCTCGAGTAATGTCGGCACTAGATCGTTGTAGTTCGGCCGTCGAGCGAAGGAGGCCTTGACGAGTTCTTCGCCACGGGAGTAAACCTCTGCTAGGTCTTGCTTGCTGAGCTTTGCGAGTTCGGCGGTGGGCTTGGCCTCGAAGTCGGCTCCTGGAGGACATGAGAGTAGGAAGGCTCGGGAGAGTGCGATAAGCATTGTTGTCTTGACAGCGCCGATTCGTAGATGCTGGACAAGGGTACGGACTAGGTACCTGCTTTCTTCTGCGCCGCGAGCGTCTTGGACCAAGCGCTCAACGATGCGCTGTTTTGCTTCCTGGCTACCTTGGCCTTTAGCATTGGCGATCTTGTGCAAACTGTCATACACGCTTTTGATCGTGAGTGGCTTCGGCTTTCGCAGCGTCAGGCTCTGCCTCTTCTTCGCTTCGAACGCGACGTCACCTGCGTCTCCGTGCTTGTTATACAACGTCTTGAGCGAAGCATTGTCCAGCCCGCAAACTTTCTTCAGCGCTTTCGAGATGGCTGAACCTCCCAGCCCAAGTTCAATGTCAATGTATGGCGGCGAGATAGAGTTGGTCGCAAGCCATACAGCAGGTAGAAGAGAATCTGGATCGCCTTCAATCATGACACGTATGAGGTTGACAAGTGTATCTACGATCTTGATACGAGACTGCGTGCTATTGACTAGCACGAAGCAGTGGGTAAGGAGCGCATAGGTCGCGGCATCTCCTTGAGCAGCCCATTGCTTTTTGAGGTCTGGGAGGTACTTCTGCGGGTCGAACGTGAGAGGTGACTGGTCGAACGGTACTGTGTACGAAGTTGTGTCTTCTTCGGCGGTGGCTGACTGTAATGACAGTGTGTTCTTCTTGCCCATTGCAGAGAAGGCATTGCTTGCGGGTTTCGCGGTGATCTCCTCGTCCGGCTGCTGTGATGACTCCGTCTGTTCCACCTTCTTTGCATCTTGTGCATCCTTGTCTGGTGGCTCCTTCTCCGTCTCTGTATGCGACTCGCCATTGGCAGCCGCAGTCTCCTGGCCCTCATCGACAGCTTCAAGCCTGGCCTCCTGGTCCCATTCTGCTTGGAGCTTTCGCGCAAGCTGCTCGTCGCTCAGCTGTCCGTCTGCTGTCTCTTCTGCCTCAACGCTATTTCCGCCCTGGTGCGACGACTGCACCGTGTCATTTGCGCCGTGATCGTCCCCCTTCACATCTTGCTTCCCTCTCTGTTTGCCGAAGAAGAAGTCCAGGCTCCGTACGGGCTGTGGCGAAGCATCGTTCTTCTTCCTGCGCTTGTTAGGCGTGCTCATAGCGACGCCCTATAGTGCTTCATGTGAGACTGTAGAAGCGCATCACGTCTCCCACGCACGCGACATTCACTTCATCCTCCATGCACAATGTCGTCACTCAGATCTGGGATCGTGTTTCAGCTGCTCGGCCCGCCTCCGCAAGAAGGCACGCCAACCTTCAAAATATCCGAGCAAGGCTACACCTCCACCATCGCACCAACATGAACCTGTAGCCGGACAACCATACAGGCGGCCTTTGATATGGCCACGACCGACCCACCAGAAGGTGTACACCACTATGACTCCGCCGAAGAAGTCCCCTGGGCTATTTCCAAATACTGGCACCAACGCCACGCCATCTTCTCCAAATACGACTCCGGCATCTGGATGACAGACGACGCCTGGTTCGGCGTCACTCCCGAACCCGTAGCAACCCGCATTGCCTCTGACATAGCATCCTCCGCCCCAGCATCAAAGACCATATTGGTCGACGCTTTCGCCGGGGCAGGAGGCAACACGATAGCGTTTGCCCTTTCTGGGCGCTGGAAGCAGATCTTCGCTATCGAGAAGGATCCCAAGGTGCTTGCGTGCGCGAAGCATAACGCCGAGGTGTACGGGGTTGCGAAGAAGATATTCTGGATTCAGGGAGATGCATTTACGGAGGTACCCAAAAGATTGAAGACGGTGGGGAAGAGCGCGGTGGTTTTTGGGAGCCCGCCTTGGGGTGGTGAGTCTCACATTCTCGACTCACACCCTTCCTTTGTTATGTTTGACACTGATGTGATGGTGAGTGCTGACTGTGCGTCAGGGCCAACATACACCGACTACGAAGTCTTCGACTTGAGCGTGATGCAGCCCTACTCACTGCGCGATCTCCACGTCTGCTTCTCAAAGGTCACGAGAGATGTGGCGCTCTACCTACCTCGAACCTCGGACCTGTGTCAGCTTACGGAGTACGCGAGGAAGGATGAGAAGCTGAGGGTCACCCACTACTGCATGCATGGTGCCAGCAAGGCTCTCTGCGTCTACTACGGCGCCTTCGCCGCTGGCTGAGCCTTGTCAGTCTTCAAACGAATATACCTGCCACTAGTTTCAGGCCAGCGGAAGGCACTCCAGAGCTGCAAATCTGCGCAACAACTCTCCGAACGTGGCATATCACCCGCCTGGGTCGGCTAGAAGGCATGCTCTTGGCAGCCTGAGTACTGGAGGGCCGGCAGACCTCTACCCATCGCATGTGCCACTTCACTCAATGACCGCTACCATCACTGCCTTGGATCGGAAGCGAAGACGGTGAAACACTTTTCGGGGAGACAGAGGGAGGAAAGCGGAGAAACCGCCTACGAAGGCGTAAAGCTTCGCTGCAGCAACAAGACCCCTGTTGCAGCAAGGACGGTAGAGTCTCGACTATTATGCAGTGTTCAAAAGCTCACGTACGCCACCTCGCAATGCTCGAACAACCAAATGTCTCGCAACAGCACACTCTCCCACACTCGTCTCACCTACAACTCTCCCCTTCAACATGCTCATGATATCTCCCGCACATGTTCCTCCCCATCCACGGCTTACACCCACTAGTATCCATCGGCAAACTCCACACCCCATTCTCACCTCCATGTCTTCTCAAGCAGCCTCCACAAAAGGCTTTCTCGCATTGACAGCATTTATCCGCGCTTATACCTGGCTTGAGAGTCTCTTTACAGCCTTCACAAGCTCTTGTCGTACTCCAAGACCGAGGACGCCATGCTTCCAAAGTGTGGCGCTCGATGACTTCCGGACCAGGACGCTTAAGCTTGACGACCAAGTCTCGCAAGAACCTCGGATGCCACTCGTCCTTGTGCGTTTCCAGCAGCTTGTCCGTCTTCTTGTAGGCGAAGAGATCCAGTATCAAGGTGCGAAGCTTGCTGTTATCAGGCAGGTGCTCATAGAGAATGAACGTATCGCTCGGCGTTGGCACACTGTTCGTCGCCTCCGACAACCTTGCAATTGTGCTCAAGATATGATTCGACAACTGCGTCGTCATCATCCTATCTGAAAGCGCATACAGATCGATCAGCAAGAAGTATTTAGGCGAACCCTGGTGATTGCGCAGATCACCGTCCATACGCGCCATACTTTCCAACTCTGACCTCACATAATGCTGATGATGCGGGTGCTCGAGCGGCAAATGCTGCGTCACCAGCGTCCATAATCCAGACGCGGACCCCTGGTATGGCACAGTGAGACTGCCGGTGTAAATCCATTGCAGAAACCACTCGAAAGCATCAGGCTTCTCTTCTGGTAACCTGACAGCTTGGTCCAGGCCTTCGGCAAACGTGCTGTTGAGCGCTGCGGCGAAGAAGGGAGAAGCGGATGTGAGGAGTTCCTTGTGGACCACGTATTTCGTCTTTGGGCGGGTTTTGTCGCTGTCGTCGCCGACTTCCACTTCTACTACGGTTGAGAAGTTGCGGAAAGCTGTTCGTAGTGGCAAGCGAGAGGGTGAGTGGCGCACTCTTGAGCGACTTCTTGGTTGTTGTTGAGGAGCGTGTGGGTTCTCTTGTCCTTGCTGAGTGGAAAGCGATGTCTCTGATGCAGAGGGTGAAGGCATCTCGATAACCGGTATGCCCATTGGGCGCGACGCCACTGCCATAGCCATACTTCTCGGTCGCTGTAGGGATGATGTTCGCGTTGGCGGTAGACGGCGATACCAGACTGGTGTCAATAGTTGATCCAGCTTGGCGAAGCAAGTATCCTATTAGGTGAGCGATAATGATATGCGGGTTTGGAAAAGGAACAAGGGTAGGGCGATCGCAATCGCATAGGAGACCTGCAGAGCGCATAAGGCCGCATGTTCTATCGGCGGCGCAGTATGTATGTCTTTGTCGCAAGCAGCCAAACGTGCGCATGTTGCCGGAAGCGGAAGGGCCAACACATGCTTGAGGAACAGGTGCACATAGCGCGGAGCGCAAACAGACAATGAAACAATCCGTGAGACGTGCATATAGTCACTGTCTGCCACCTACATCCGGCATGTCTCTGGGTTTTGTCAGTATGCGCATTCTAGATGGAAGTTGCAAAGGTTGAGACGGATGAGATGCGGGTCGATGTTTGTCGCAAATGGAATTTGTGGAATGCGGCTCTTCTGCGCACATGGAAACAATCGCCGCTTTGCCAATGCTTTCCACCTTCCTCAACACCCAAGCGTCCATCTGCTGGTTTTCAGCGAAGTAGTTCACACTGCATAGCCGTGGTTCTTGACGTCAGCTGCTAACGGATCAGCAACACGCTTCTTAGTCTCATCTGCAGGGGTGTAATTAGTGATACTGATACAATAAGATATACTCGGATTGGTTGCTGGTGGTTTATCGCGGCATGACAGCATTGCTGTTCTTGCTCGACTCACCCAACCTCGAATATAACATGTACAGCGCCATCTGATTGCACTCTTGCGTGCCTGTGATCGTCACCAGTCTCTCGTTGTTGTTGTCTTGCGGCTCGTTGATCTTGATTACACTGCCGGAGAGCTGGCGTATTTCGTTGATCTTCGCGCCGCCTTTGCCGATGATCGCGCCGACCATGTCGTTCGGGATGAAGATCTGCTGCGTGATGGGCTGGCCAGGCACCATGCCTTGCATTGGCTGCTGTGGTGGGCCAGCGTGGCTCGGCTGAGGCGGACCGTGACCGTAGGCCTGTGGTTGTTGTGGTCCAGCGCCAGCATACGGCGCACGTGGTGAGCCTGCGCCGTATGGCATAGCACCCTGTGCTTGCTGCATCGGCGGCTGACCGTAGGGCCCTGGCATGCCGTAGCCCGGTTGCGCAGGCGTGCGCTGCGGTGGAGGTGGGCCTCTGCGCATGTTGTCCGGGTGTCCCATCTGGCCTCCTGCATGCTGTGGTACGTATGGTACGACTTGCATACCACCAGGTACCACGCCTTGAGGTCCACCATGACGGCCTGCGTAGTTCGATGCAGCTGGACCGCCGAAACGATCTGTCAGCTGCTCAACGAGCGTGCTGCCCACATAGTATGTTGCAATGTGCACTGCATCAGCGACGCCAAGTACGACGAGCGAGCGCTCGGTGGAGAGTGGGAGGCAGGACTCGGATGCATTGAGGCGCGCACCTGACGCTTCCTGAATCTCGCGAATCCTGACACCTTGCTTGCCGATGATGGAGCCGATGAGGATGTGTGGGATGAGGAGGCGCAGAGGGTAGGTCTTGGATTGAGGTGTGGAGGGCTGATCGAGTGGCTCTTGGTTGAGTGTGCGAATGATGAGGCCGAATGCCTGGAATGGTGTTAGTCGAAGTCCGTCATACAGATTAAAGACAATGAAAGAAACAGGCTCACCTTTGCAACTGCGTCAGAGTGGCCGCTGACTGTCAGGATGCGCTCAACTGCGCCTCTGGTATACTCGCTGACTGTGCACTTGGCACCAGCCATGCGACGAATCTGCGACACGTTCTCACCTCCTTTGCCGATGACTGTAGCAGCTTCCGCACTCGAGATGATTGCGCGGACGTGGAGCCATCCGGTCTCATCCTGCTGGTGATAGGGCATGGGAGCTTGGGAGCCTTGTCGACCGCCATGTGGGCCTTGAGATGTGATTGGTGAATGCTCAGGGATGGGATGCGGCACTGATGGTGCAGCAGCAATGCCGTTGACGGGCGCATCTGGCACGACAGTGTCGCCTTGTTTGTCCGTGACAGATTCTGGCTCGACCTTAGTATCCTCCGGCGCAGGCTCTTCGGGCTTCACATCTTCTGTCTTCGCGTCGCTAGCTTGTGCAGCGTCTCCGTTCTCGCCGTCTGTGGCAGCTGTAGTGTCAGCGACAGCCGTGCCATCTTCCTTCAACACCTTGTCTAGGGCGGGGCGCTTGGCATCGGGTTGATCGGTGGGTCCAGAAGGGGAAGAGGGCTCTTCGAGGGGACGCTTCTGGGTAGCGGTGGGGGTCTCGGGTACATCTGCCATGGTAAACGTGGGTGGGTGGATATAGGCGACGTTGGTGGTCGGAAGATGTGTGAATGCGCGGTCTCTTCGAGGGGAGCTTGCTTGATTTGTTTGCTGTCTGCCTTTACGTACACGCTAACGCTCGGGGCAGAAAGAAAGCGTGTTGGGGTCGTGGTCGGGAGGGCGAATGTGCTGGGTGCGGGAGGAGGTGTGCTTGGGCGGTCAAGGAGCGCGTCTGAAGGAGTTTGCTTGCCAAAGGCAGTGAAAGTGTGCTGGGTGCGGCTCAAGAGGGTTGTGAAGCTGCTGGAAGTGCTCGGTATGGGTTTGAGAGTGGTTTGCAAGCAAGTGAGGGTGTGGGTGATGTCGGATGTGCAAGTGCAAGGTCGATAGTCCGGGAGTAGTAGTGAACGGTGGTGAAAGGAGGTTGCGCGAGGGTGAGGAACCTGTCCTTCCTTCTCCTGCCGTACCTAGCCTTGAAGGAGCTCCCAAATCACTGCTGCAAGCGCCTTACGATGTCGCTGCTGTCGTTGATGATGGCTGCAAGCGTTGGGGCAGGTGCAAGTGTCACAAGGTGTCAAAGAAGGAGAAGAGCTCAAACTGCAAGGAACAGAGTTCGCCAAGTGCGGAAGTGCGGGGAGATGGTCCGTGCGAGAGAACCGAGCCTCGCACGTGACAAAGACTGCTGCCTCAGTCGTAAGGCTTTCTTCACACAACAAGTGTGTGTAATGAGGCCGAACCTTAGCGTGCTCGCAAGTGCGTCCAATCAGATAGCGGGGCAGCGGGCACGCAGAAAGTGTACACTCCTGCTTCCTCTTTCCTTGTCCGAGCATGCTCAGGAAACAACAGTGCTTGGCCGGATCTCAAGGACAAATGTGACAGCGGCAAAGTCGATGGCGTGGGAAGTATGGCATTCATAGCTTTTAATCTTGCCCGTTCGTACAATTACAGCTTAGCAGAGCTACCAACACCTCAGCTCACCAGCATCTTTCTCAAGGAGTACCGACTCGCTTACGATGTCAGACTGCTGTGCTTGGAGCGAGCTTGCTCGATCTCGTCCGACTTCATCTGCCTCTGCGTGCCGGTCTGGGCAACACCACCAGTCATGACAGCACCACCAATCTCCTTCATCATGCCGAGAGCGCCGGCCTCGTGCTGCCAGTATGAGATGTCTGCGGCACCTAATTAGCTTCGCACCTAGGACGTCGACTTTGGTAAAACTTACACTTAGCCTGCACCTCGATGAGCTTCATGCGCGGGTCCTCGGGGCCACCAGTGTGCACACCATCGCCCAAGTCACCGAACCAAGCGGACACTGGCTTCGAGTAGACCTCCTTGATCCTCGGGTCGTCATTGCTGCTCGTCTTTACCACGCCGGATATGCAAGCCCAGTCCTGGTTGCTGGTGTTGTGGAAGACGATCTGGCACTGGTTCATCTTTTCGATGTCGTCAAACTTTTGCGAGTGGGCGTTGGCGAGGAAGAGGAAGTCGGGGCCCGAACGCTTCGCGATTGCCATTGCGCGGGATACTGGGCCAATCTCCTGCCTGAGAGTGCCGAGCATGCCGATTTTCTGGCCGTCGACCATCTTGTAGAAGTCCTATGCAGGCATACAGAGTTAGCAACTCGAGTGCCAGCTTGACTGAAGTCGGCCTCTGGAGGGACGAACCTCGAACTTCTGATCGGTGGGTGTCTGGTCATCCCACTGCTTGGCGACTGATGGGTCCTGGCCCTTCTCGACCTCCTCTTTCTTGAGTGCTTCAGGCATCTTGAACGTTCTTGATGTGGTGAAAGTGCGGTAGGTCTTTGGTGTGATGAAAGCTGTTCTGGTTGCGGATTTGGAGCAAGAGAGTAATCTAGAAGCGAGCATTGGAGCGGTGGACACTGAAGAGCAAGCAAATGCTGTTTATACCTACGTGACTTTTGCTGCAGCGTGACGCGTTGTGGAGTGAGAGGTACATACGGGAGGCACGCGCAGGACGGGTGAGCTTGTGGTTGCATCATGACTTTAGCGGAGGACTGACCCTCATCCCCTTTGACGCCGGATCCGCCTAGAGCTGGCCACTGACCAACATGACCTCTAGCATGGACTTCCAATTTCCGTACTGCAGGCAAGAATGCCCGCCGCGAGGAGAGTTCGACTGACTGCCCTGATGATGAGCGGCTGTTTGGTGTCGTCCCGGTCCCTGGTCGGTCTCACAACGCTTGTTCGACCACTAGCCCGTTGGCATAGGCTTTCTTGGCTGCATATCATTCTGCTGTCCACCGTCCTCACTCTCTGTTCCCTCGCCCGACAGTGTTGATACAAGACGCTCGCAATCGATGTTGTGGACATGAACATCGCAAGAGCAAGAGTCGAGCGGGGTCATCAACGGTGTTACCGGCTTTAAGCGAGAACGTCATTGAGATGGGTTGAACTGCCGCTCTACAAGATCATTTCCATCTTGTGGTAGGTTGCTGGAGCTTTCTTCGAACATCAACAGCACGCGACTGAACTTGGAGATATTGTCCCATAATCCCACATCTCTTAACACAACCTCACTGCTCTTACACCGCAGTGAACTTCACAATGGCCTCAAAGTACCCTCAGCGTAAGCTGGGAGATGATATGGTCTCTGCTCAAGGTCTTGGATGCATGGTAAGGAGATGAGGCAAAGCTCTCTTAGAGCCTGGACTGACCTTCTGCTATTCAGGGCATGTCCTTTGCCTACACATCGTTCGGTACGTGCCCTCAGCCCTTCCAATTCAGGCCAAGCATTCGCTGACTTTTCCCAGGCGGCTACGACGACAAAGCAAGCGCCGACGTCCTCACAAAATCGGCAGACCTAGGCATCACCTTCTGGGACACATCTGACATCTACGGCCCGCACACGAACGAGAAACTGATCGGTACATGGTTCAAGGACACTGGCCGACGCAAGGAGATCTTCTTAGCCTCCAAATTTGGCAACCTTCGTGATGCCCAAGGCAACCCAACCGTCCGTGGCGACAAAGAGTATGTCAAGGAAGCATGCCAGGCCAGTCTTGAGCGGTTGGGGATTGACCAGATCGATCTGTATTACCAGCATCGTGTGGACCCTAATGTGCCGATCGAGGAGACTGTGCAAGCCATGGTGGACTTGAAGAACGAAGGCAAGATCCGCTACCTTGGCTTATCCGAGTGTTCAGCAGACACTCTCCGACGAGCACACAAGGTCCACCCGATCGCGGCGGCCCAGATGGAGTACTCGCCCTTCGCCCTCGAGATCGAGAGCGAGCAGACTAACTTCCTCAAGACTGCGCGCGAGCTGGGCGTAAAGCTAGTAGCTTACTCGCCTCTGGGCCGTGGTTTCCTGACCGGGACAATCAAATCAAGAGACGACTTCGACGATTCCGACAATCGCAAGAATCACCCACGTTTCAGTGAGGAGAACTTTGGTGACAACCTGAAGATCGTCAATATGCTGGAGGAATTGGCGAAGAAGAAGGGTTGCTCGATTGGGCAGCTGACGCTGGCGTGGGTGTTAGCGCAGGGGGAGGATTTCATTCCGATTCCGGGGACGAAGAGGGTGAAGTATCTTGAGGAGTGAGTGATGTCTTGAGACTAAGTGTGAAGTATGCTTGCTGATTGAATGATCTGGATAGGAACGCGAAAGCCGTTGAGGTCAAGCTGAGCAAGGAAGAGGTCGATGAGATAAGGAAGACGATCGAGAGTGTTGGAGGTACCAAGGGCGAGCGCTATCCGCCTGCCATGATGCATCGATGCTTTGGCGACTCTGCGCCGCTTAAAGCATGAGCAGTAGCTGCACGCGCCGCAGGTTGTACTCCGCGGCCAGCGAAGAGAGTACTTCGCAGAGTTTTATAGTAGGGCTGCGGAGGAACCCTATGAGAGCGAGGCAGTGAGGTGAACTTGCCGTGCTCATTAGCATGCTCGGAAAGAGAAAGGAATCGTGTATCGTGGAGAACTGATGTGTAGGCAGATACGCTAGCTGACTGGGCCCCGTTCGCATGTGACTGAAAGACCACGAGGACATAAGCCATTCCCACGTTCACAACCCGCTATACCGTTCTGATATTTCCACCTCAGCTGTAGCTGTGCCGCACGTCTCCGCTCGTGACCACAGCACCAGCATCTGCATTCAGAGACTCAGCTCGTCTATCCGTGCCCCTTAAGGGTTGTGCTGCGAGTGGGACAGACGACCAGCCTTCACCATGCTTCCCAGAGTCCGTCAGCGAGCGCGTCTACCATAGCTCTGCACAACTTGCCTTCCTGCTTCCAAGCTTGCTTGAACTCGGCTATCGCAGGCTCCGCAAGCGCCTTCAGTTCCTGCTGCGTATCTTTTGGTGGAGCTTTCAATTCATCTCCGCCATAACAGGTCGTTGCCACCATCTTCTCCACGTTCTCTTTAACCCCCCCAAATGTGAACTTTACCGTGATCCCAGTGACGCCGAGCCTGATGTCGACCATGCATGGCGTGAATCCGAAGATTTCGTGCGGCTCATCGCACTCCGGGTCGCTGTCATCTCCATGTTCTTTCGTGTCGGTGTATCGGTAGAACACGAAATGCTTGAGCCGTCCAAAAGCTTGGTCGAGGTTCGCAAGGGCTGGAGAGAGAGGCGGGTGAACCCAGTTGCCGAAGATGTTGTAGTCGAAGAAGTGTTTGTTCGCTTCGTCGTAGAGCTGATGACAGGTCAAGGACAATTGGACGTAAGTTGCCAACGCAACCTTATGGTTCGCGTCGTCGGCCAGTCCGAATATGTCAACTCCATCTCCTCTCGGCCAGTCTATGAAGCGGGCAGGCACCACGATAGCGTAATCATAGATGCGGTTCCGGAGCTCCGGAGGTATGCTGAGAAGGTGAGGAGGGTCCCGGTCAACTAAGTTGATTGCGTTGGCGACATCGTCGCTCGTTCGTGTCGCCATGTTGTTATTCGAGTGTTGACTGCCTGGGCTTGAATGTAGTTCGCAGTGGTGAAAGTGGTCGTTGTGATAATTGGATGTTCGAAGTTCTAAGCTCGAAGGTTGCCCAAAGCTGCGAGCTCGGCCCGAGACAGCGGACTAGACCGCACTTGCCGTTCCAAGCTGGCGGGGCCAACGGAAGTGGAAGGTACGTTCACTCACTTCAGATCCCATCGCATCTCATTTCATTTCATTCATTCAGCCCGTTGTCACGAGAGCGGCATTGCTCGCACGTGCATCCAGTCGTCGGCTACAAAAGAGGGTGTTCCCACTTCCATCGAGCAGTCTTCTCCCTGCAACAACACCACCAACCAGCCACCCTCATCGGCATCGGCATCTCATCAGCCTACTCGCCTTGGCGGGTACCTGGAGGGGTGTACGAAGTTGTTGACGACATCGTGCGCGCAATGGCGGCAGAAGCTGTCATTGAACTTGTCACCTCAAGGGCGGATTGGGAGTGCGGTTCAACCGGTGCTACTCTCGCGAAGGTAACCCTCCAGCCTCATCAACGCCATCTGTAGCTTCAACGTCCGCGGCGATCGATGAACATTGATGCACACCGCCTGCCGCGTGTCTTCCTCTCCCGGCCTAGCAACACTCTGCAGCAACCTTTTGGCTTTCAAGACCTCGCGCAATTCCACGCCTTCGAGCAATTGGGATAGGTGGTACGTCGGTGACCAGAGCTTCTCGCCGGTCGCATCATCAGCATTGCGCAAGAGCTTTTCAGCCTTCTCGGCTACCGCATCGCTGCACCCAGGCAATACTAGCAGACACTCCATCGGAACCCCTTCATTCGTGCAAAGACCACCATCAACGCCGACGTGCACAGGACTAGCAAGCTTATGATCGATCGCCAGCTTCAGTCTCCAAACCACCTCCTTCCTCAGCATATCCAGTACCTTCTCCGCCGCATCCTCATCCCAAGTGAAGTCCTTTGCCACCTTAATACCATGAGCCTGCTTCCCATGCTTCAGGGCAAGCCATTTCTTCATGTGCTCCGGCACAAGGACAGGCCATTTGCGGCGGGTCGTGAGGTGGTCGAGGAAGGGTCGCTGGGCTATGGTGTAACTTCGGCCAGGGGAGCGGAGGTAATCTCGAGAGCCATCGTCGTCTGGTGCAGTGTCAAGGTGGAGCTTGCGATTGTAATCGGACTTGTCGAGACGGGCGGCGATTGGTAGGAGGAAGTGGGAGGGTAGGAGGGCGCGGGTGAGGCTGCATTGGCGGATGGGAGTTGCTAGGGCTTGAGCTATACTGACCGTTAGACTCAATTCTTTACACTCACAGAATGCATTCCATCCTTACCAAATGGGTTCGCTTCAAGCTCTTCCTGAAATGCTGTCTTCGGGCCTGCATGGTTCCATGTTTTGGGCGCAATGTGCTTCTCTAACGCTTGAATAGCTACTGGATCCATAAGCGGAGGCAATGGCAAGCTCCTATCGCCATGCTTTCGCTGGCGGAATGTAGTCGTCCCATCTTTGCTAGTCAAGGTAGGTTGCGGTTTAGGTGTGATGGCTTCGTTGACGGTCTGGCCGGTGCCGGCGTGGTATGCTCTCAGTCTGGGAGTAATCGCGTGACGGGCAACATGATGCCACAGAGACCTACTCGGCCTCGAGATGAGCATCAGTGGTGAGGCATAGGCTGGAGATGAGACGAAAGGCGATCGCGTGTCTTTCCTGTGAGCTCTGCGGAGCAGGCATCCATATCGAGACACCTCCGAGGAAGCTTACCAGTACTCTACCGCCCAATGCCGTACATCGATACACATCAACCATGGAACCCTTATTACGACCTGTAGTACGAGCAACGCGCTCCAATGCCATACGAAATGCCTCGCGACGACAAGTCCGATCCATATCGACCCTCCCACCCTTCCCACCCCTACACAATGCCACCCCGCCTAGACCACCCACCTCCGCCATGCCCATGCCCTTTGTAACAGAAACAATAGTACATCCCTCCCCGTACCCCATACACTCTCACACCTCTGACTGACCCTCCAGCAAGGCGGCTGGCAAACGTCAGACATCTTCTCCCGCCTCCTCCGCGAGCGAATAATCTGCCTCAACGGCGAAGTCGACGAAACCACTTCCGCCAGCATAGTAGCCCAACTCCTCTTCCTCGAAGGCGACTCCCCCAAAAAGCCAATAAACATGTACATCAACTCTCCCGGCGGCCACGTGACCGCCGGCCTAGCAATCTACGACACTATGCAGTATATTCTGTCACCTGTCTCCACCATCTGTGTTGGCCAAGCCGCCTCTATGGGGAGTTTGTTGTTGTGTGGAGGCGAGAAGGGAATGAGGATGGTGCTGCCGCATAGTAGGATTATGGTACATCAGGTTAGTGGAGGGTATAGTGGGCAGGCGAGTGATATTGCTATTCATGCGAAGGAGATTTTGAGGGTGAGGGAGCAGTTGAACAAGATTTACCAGAAGCACCTCACCCCGAAAGAGGGAGGGACGAAGAGTTTGGAGGAGATTGGGAGGGTGATGGAGAGGGACTTCTTCATGGGTGCTGAAGAGGCGAAGGAATGGGGCATAGTGGACAAGGTTATATATTCACGGGAGCAGGAATCTGAGGGTGGTGGAAGGGAGGAGCGGTGATGTGGTCTTGCTGAGATGTCAACTCTCCAGATACCTGCTAGGAGCAGATATGCTGATGAGCTGCGCTGTCTAGCCCAAGTCCACCACTGATAGCCTTGATGGTGCGCTATCCTGATGGCGGAGGACAAGCTGACAATGGCCACAGTCGCGGGCGCTGCACACGAGGAAGAAGAGGTTTGGGCAGGAATACGGCGTATATATGTGCCAGAAGAGTGCACGTACTACCAGTCACGCGGTCACGTTGAACCCGCGACGTCGGCCACTGAAGCACTGAGCTACGCCAGTGAAAGAATGGTGGTGCTATGAGTGAGCACATCGCTCAGATCACATGCTGCAGGTCTCATCGGAGGCCGGCTTGGCTTTCCAAGGTGACGTAATGCTGCAACAGATTCTCTCAGCCATTTACTTTGCACCTTCGCTTCGTATTCTACTATATGTCCATGATTGTCTCCAACCACACTCACCACGCACCAGTTCTAGGCCACTGGAGCGACTGGTATGCCTCCCTATCTCATGACGCGCAAGGCATGTGACTGATACAAGGCAGAGAACGATGGCAACGCAAACACCGTGCGCGAGCGCAGCTGAGCCTGATCTTGCAAGACTGGTATGCCCCCCTATCTGACGACGTTCAAAGCATTCGACTGATACAAGGCAGACTACGACGGCAATGCACACGCAAATCACAAGCGCGGCGGGGCCTGCTCTTGTAACCCCGCCTCACCTCTTAAGCATACCGTAAGAGCTCAGAGACCGCATCTACGACTTCTCGATGGTCGCTGCGCAGGACATTGTCGAGACAAGAAGGATAAGTCCCTCCGGCCCGTTCAAGGACAATGGCTCCACGGAGGCGGTAGCGAACTACTTGGCTCTATCATCGACCTGCCGCCAGTTGCATGACGAGGCGAGAAGACACTTCTTCGCTCATAACGTCTTTGCTTTTTGGGTGGATGCACCCCGTATGGGCGTACTAGATCGTCTAGATGCCCACTTCGAGCTGATCCGACGCGCCGTGTGCTACCGCTACATCTCGAAATTGAGGTTCAGAGGCAACGAAATCCAAATCGGCGTACTCGAGCTGCGACTCGGCGCTCGCGATGTCGGTTACACGATACGTACAACATCACGCCCTTACCGCATGCATGAAGTCATCGCGGCTCTATACCAAGGGCAAGGCACGCTCGAGGCCAGTCCGGAAGCCTCGCAGCAGCGCGTGGAGGAGGCCGCTAAACCGGCGCTAGATGGAATGAAGCGAGCGTACATGGACGAGGGGTTGACTAGGAGCATGATTGACAAGCTTGCTCGGGCGGTCACTGATGCGTGGTGATGGATGGCGCTCTCTTCCGCTCCTGCAACGGCATCCGAGGAACCGGGGTTTCCGAAGGGAGGTGTCTGGATGTGGCTATCGTTGTGGGAGCACCGGCCCGTGTGCATGATGCTGCTGCGGCTGGAGGTAGGAGTGGGAGTTTGGGAAGGCGGAGAGAGAGTTAAGCAGTGAGTACTTCAGCATTATGCGGTCGCCATGCACGCGCTACTAGTCACTCAACGAGACTGGTGTATCGGGGTGCGTGCCTGCCTCCCGCACCCCGTCGAACTTTTTCCATGACGTAATCCCGTAAGATTCTTCAAAGTCACTGCGCAACTTGCCTCGCGAACACTCGCACGTTGTCAGAACTTCCAAGTGGCTCCGTGGACGTCGATATCACGCTGAGCGATTTGAAAGCGAAAGCGAATGTGGAGTCGGTATGTTTTCTTGGATCTGGTCTCGAGCTCACTGGACGACGTTGTACCAACCTCAGACTAGACCGCTACAGCAACACAAGACCGTCACGACTCCACAATGAATGCGGTTCACATAGTGGACTGCGACCCGTCTCCTCTCCTCAGCATCCCATAAGAGCTGCGCGACCGCATCTACGACTACACTGTCGTCGTCACACGCGATGTTTAAAAAATGTCCAAAGTCCGCTACCGCCAATGGTCGCTATACCACGAATAGTAGCGACGAAGCAGTAATGGATTTCTGCGCCTTACGGCTGACATGCCGCCAAGTACGCCACGAGGTCACGAGTCACTTCTTCGGCCGCAACCGCTTCGCTTCCTGGATCACTCCAGAAGATCACGCCCTACTGGCCGGACTCGACGAGCACTTCACGCACATCAAACGCATTGTGCTCTTCCGCTACATCATCAACAGCTCCCTCGGCGGCGGCACCAGCGAGTACAGCTGGGTGACTGGGGTGATTGAGCTGCAGCTCAAGGCCAACGATATCAGTAAGACTGTGCGTATAGCGCAGAAAACACCGCCGCGTCTATTTCTCGCGGCACTTTATCAGGGGACGGGCACGTTCGAGGATGTGTCAGAGAGATGGCAGAGGCGCGCAGAAGAAGCGGTCAAGCCAGCGCTCGACGAATTGAAGCAGGCGTTTGTTGATGAAGAGGGTCTGACCAGAGGTATGTTGGATAGATTTGCTGAGGCTGTCGAGGGGGCCTGGTAATTGGAAGGCGTCGCAATGGGGTTACTAGTGCTCTCATTACGGACGGAAGTGCCTTAGTACAGCGGGCTGCGGAGGTGGAGATGGCAGCAGAGATGAAGACAACGGACCGAGGAATGAAGGCTGGATTCCGTGAAGAGGTAGGATGCACATGCCAATCACATGCTAGTCATCTAGCGTACCTGTTTCGTCTAATTGCTCATTCACTTTTGACGCTTGTGCCAAGTCGCTGTGGAAATTCTACTTAACAACCTGTGGCATCTTCATCTCTGACCTCAAGTCCAACCACCAGCCGTTTTCAAGACATCCATCATCTTTAGAGCACTGACGACGATTGCGAACAGGTTTGTTTGGATTCGGTCTAGAGCTCACTCGAGGGTGTTGTGCTGACATCGAGTAGGCGGTAGGCCGCAATGGGGACACAAGCAGGGTATGACTCGGCGGCGATAGCAGTCAACCTCATCGACCGTGATCCACCACATCTCTTAAGCCTACCACAGGAGCTCCGCGACCGCATCTACGAGTACGCTGTCGTCGCCACAAACGACATCATCGAATTTCCACAGTGGATCGACCAAAACTACGAGGACAACGGAGCAGACAGCGCTGTTGCCACGTACTCTGCGCTGGCTTCGAGCTGCCGCCAAATCCACCATGAAGTAGTACCCTATTTCTTCCGCGGCAACATCTTCGCCAGCTGGGCCCGCAGGGACATTTCTCCAATACCCTTCTCCAAGACGCATCTCGGACTCCTCAAGCATGTCCTTTTCTTCCGCTACGCGTATGACAATCGTGCGCTCGTCGGCCCTTGCGTTCTTCACATTGAGCTTAAGACGGACGGTGCCAGCTCGAAAGTTCTAGTAGCAGCTGAGATGAGCGTAGCCCGTATCATCACAGCCATCTATCAGCATAAGGGGGAGTACGTTCGAGCTACAGAGAAGGTACGACAGCAGGTGGAGATGGATGTGGAACCCGCGATGGAGCAGTTGCGGCGGCGGATCAAGGACACGGGCTGCTTGACAGAAGACATCAAGAACGAGTTTGCCAAAGCAGTTGGGAATGCCCGGTGAGAGGGCGCCGATCATTGCGAAGAGTGATCGAGGCACTGGTACACATATATCACGCCGAGCACGAGCTCACACCACCCCGGAACGGATGCAGAAGTTTGCGGAAATGAAGGCGGCAGAGCTGTTCGATGTGTGCTGCGAGCGTACAGAGTAGAAGGTTGCCTGCTCGTGGACTCTATGAATGAGGCCCGGAGCCCGATATCTCCCGTGGAGGATCAATGGCTGGTAGCTTCAGGATGGAGTTCGTGGGTGTCTGGTGGTGATGAAGGACTGGAATGTAACACCTGAGCTTGAGTTGCTGCGCTGCAATGGTTTACGCCGGCATCGGATAGCATACATAGTGGCTATGTACCCTGCCGTTGTTCGTGCGGTACGACTCGGACATTCCTTTCACTCCCCGCACACTCAATCATCAGGCGAGTGTCATTGTACAGTACGCCGACTGCCCAAAGGCCACTATGGTATCCCTTGTGCTGTGATGCATCTGTCCGAGTCGCGTGGCTCATTGTTCGGGTGGCGGTATTCGACCGTGCTGGCTATTTCGTGTAGAGCGAGCCGCAGTCCCTTCTAGAGCCTGATGTGATAGGTATTCGGCCCACGACGGCGTAAGGTTGACATCGTAGCAGGCAAGCTCATTACTCCGTTGGCGCATCCGTAAGCGGCACATACTGCACACCCATGTCCTTCGTCTTCGTCACCGTTCCATCTTCTTTCTTGTCGATGACATAGATATGCTGCATGAAGTTCTCCTCAACCGGAATAAACAGCCTGAAGATGCGCGTCAGCAAAGTAGGCTCGGTGACCGGTATGAACATGCTTTCGGCGCTCAGCATCAGCCAGGACATCGCTTTCCAACCTCTCATACAGAGATAGAAGGTAGACTTACCGCCCAGGAGCCTTCAACTGATCAATCAACGGCTGATGAAAGCCCGCTGCCGCAGCACCAACATGTATAGCATCGTACGGCGCATCCTCCGGCCATCCCAGCCTCCCATCAGCCTTCACATATCTGATCCCACTATTGTCCATCAACTCCCTGCCCTCAGCGCTCTTGCGCGTGTTCTGCGTGCCTATATCGACCAAGGGCTGGATATGCTCGATCCCCACTACCTTCCCACCAGGCTTCACGAGCTCAGCCAGGACATGCGTAAGGTAGCCTGATCCTGAGCCAATGTCTAAGGCTCTTGCGCCGGGCTTGAGGTATGGGAGTAAGGACTCGCAGGCCGAGGCGTGCATGTGCGGTGCTGAGATGGTTGCACGGTGGCCGATCGATTGAGGGGAGTCTTGATAGGGAGCGTAGGGTGCGTAGTGGGCTCGGTCGACCTATGAGCTGTCAGTGCAATGGCGATTGACTACCTCGTGAGTATGACATACGCCTAGCATAGCTTGCTTGACTCTGGGTTGTGTGATCAAGCCATGCTTTGCAAGGTTCTCGACCAGTGCCTCATTCGAGGCGCCTGAAGACCTCCACGCCATATCTACTCCTTTTCTAACGGTAGGAGTGGGAGCTGTGTTGCCTATGTTGGCGGCTTCTTGCTGGGAGCTTAAGATAAGAGCAATGGAAGCGGTTGCTGCGAGCACTAGCAATGTGACTATTGTCGATCTTGAGAACACTTTGGCGGGTTGGGTATGATTACCTTAGGTACTACAGTACGAGGAGGCTATCGTGCTTGATGTTTGGAGTCCCGAAGCAGCGCGTGCAGCGGAGAGATGTCCGTGGTGATCGTCAGGGTTCACGTCAGAGCTGCATCAAGGCGGGGTTCAGCCTTGCGGGCAGTTTCACATGCACGACACAATTGAGAATGGCGAATAATAGAGGGTGTGAGAAGTCCGTGAAGTTCATAATGGCCGCTGTAAAGTGCGATACGGTGATGCATCCAGTTCTCTACATGTCTATCACTGGCCCTTGACCTCGATCTTCTCAATCAAGTCTCCGCCCAACCTCGCCATCTCCGCAAGTATCGCGTCCTTGTTGATAGCAGACTGCACGTCGTCTCCTTCGGAAGGCTTAGTGGGTATTGTCGAGTACGCCAAGTTTACCTTCCAGCTTCTCGGCGCTGTCTGAGGGCTCCACAGCCCGGCGATCACCAGCCTTTCATTGCCCCCATTGAACAAAAGCACAGCAGAGCCGTATAAGCTCTCGAGCTCCTCGAGTAAGAGTCGGGATGAGTCGAAGCCAACCATGGACTCGTCGTTCAGCGTGGCCAGCTCAAGATTCTTGAAGGCAGTTCCGTTGGCCGCACTCTTTCGCTTCTTACCACCAGGACTGAGATGCAGTACAAAGTCGTAGTCGCTCAACGGCGAGGCGAACAAGCCTGCAGGCTCTAGCTCTAGCCTTTTCGCATCGATCTCGGCGACAGCGGCTTTAGCCAACGCCGTCATCCGTCCAGCGATGACCTTCTGCGGCCGACCATCTGTCCAAGTCGTGCCCTCTGGATCAAGATTCGAAGCGGCGAACAGTACGGTACGGTTGAGGCTGGGATCGAGCTTCCTCCACGCTTCAAACCGAGTCCGGATGGCAGAGACATCAGCCTGCTTGAGCTCGCCACTGCCACTCAAGTCAACCATAAGCGGCTCAGCCCGCCAGTCCCACCGTGACAGCCAGTGAAGCGTGCGAAGAAAGCCTGTCTGCACAAAGGACGGCGTCTGCCAGGGCCAAGGCTGTACAAAGGTACGCACTGCCATGAGCTCGATGACTTCATCCGCGACGTGGTTGGCAAGCAGATGAGAAGCGAACCACTTCTTCAGTAGCCGTATGGTTCCACTGAGTGCCGGGTATCGACTGCACAGGCGGGCGACAGCTTGGGTGTGCGCCGGTGCCCTCATGTACTCCCGCTTATACGCCGCTAAGCCGGACGCAGCTGCCTCTCTTGCTGAAGGCGCGATAGACTTGTCTTTAAGCTGACGCTCCAGCAATGTCTGCTCGCGGTCGTGATGAATCCGCATACGGAAGGCTACGCCATTCTCATAGACGATGTCCAGGTAGGCTTGGTTTAGGACGTCCTGATCTTGGTTCTCGATACCTATGCGCGCGGTAATGCCGTCGATCGCCTCTTGCAACTGTTTGCTCAACTTGAGCAGGAAAGCGATCTTCGTACGCTGGATGGCCACAAGGTCATCGGGCCAGCGCGCCGAGCCTTCGAATTGGATGGTGACATCTGCAGGCATAGGCCGTTGCTGGACTTGCGAGCCAGACGGAAGCTGGATGGAAGCATACCGTAGCTGCGCATCTGCAGGCATGATCTGTCGAACAGATAAAGGCAGACCTTCCAGTCCGCGTATGTCAACTTCCATCTGCTTGTAAGCTTCCATAAGCGGCTGAAACGCAACAACGCCAAGGCCGCTGCGCAAAAGTCTAGCAAACCCGCTGCCAGCGAATACAGCCTCGCGCTCCGCTGCTTCACCAAAGTGTCGCAGAAGCAGGAAGCGCACGATCTGCTCCAGCACACCCTTCCCGCCGTCGTTTGCGCTCCAGACCAAGCTCTCGAGGATGCTGCCGTCTTTGAAACGACGCAGCTCTGCTTTCTCGCCCCAGAATTTTCGGAAGGATTTGCCTTCGGCTTTGCTCTCAGCTGCAGGACCATGATCAACTGTTCGATTGACAGTGTCTGGGTTGACTATCAAGCCGATCGTCACGGGCATCCGAAGCTGCGAAGGAGGCCGCGCAGAGCCTACCTGCCACGGCGCAGAGACTTGCCCCCGAATGCTCACTTGGCTTACACGATCGCCGAGGCCGCGCTTCAAGACGTCATAGAGCTTCTTGTGTTCATTTTCAAGACCAGCTGAAGACTTCGCATCCAATGTGTGAGAAGCAGCATTGCTCGGTAGCTCCACGACATGGTCGAACGTTAACAGAGGGTTGTCCACCCGCAGGATGAACGTAGCCTCGAAGCCATCGAAGAGCTGGTCGCCGAGCAGAGTCAACGTAGCTCTCGCATCCTGCCGTAGCTGGCTGTACGCCCATGGCGTGACCTTGTCCAGCACGTTGTGCGCACGAGCAGTATCCCAGACCATTGGCGAGCCGTCGCCCACAGGCTTGACTGCACTGTCTTCGACGTTCATACCCTGCCTGCTGAGATCCCTCATGGCAAGTACTTGCATAGTCGCCTTGAACAGCTGGTAGCTGCTGTAGCCCACGCTTAAGATAGGCTTGCCACCAGGCCCACCTCCTTGAAGAAGCAGTGCCATCAGCGTGGACCACTCAAAGCTGCCGAAACCACCAGATGCGATGTTTGCAGCATGACCACGCTGTCGCAGCCATGTCCTACCGAGCAGGCAAGCGTCTCGGAATGCTTCACAAGTGCTCGCAGCACCATGCAGCAGCTTCAAGTAGGAAGATAGAAGCATATCTG
>JAKLLW010000532.1:0-30690 GCA_022814695.1 Neocatenulostroma microsporum
ACCTCTTATGCGGCTACACTGGGCGAATCCAACCCTTTCTCCCTTGATCTGGCCTCCGCTCAAAAGCAGGCTGCAGCGCTCCACGCAGGAAAGCGCATAACTGGACATACCGCCTTACTCCAGAACGAGCCGCTATGGGCGTACGCTGCCGGAGGTATCAGCGATGATCACAACGCTCATCAGCCGGAAGACGTGATTGAGCGCCTCAGGCTCGGTCTCATGTTGACGGTCATGAGCGGAAGCATGAACTCGAACATTGAGCCTGTTCTCAAGGGCGTCGAGCTCTACAAGCATGGCTTGAATCACATGAGCTTCTGTGCTGATGACAAATTCGTCGAGGACTTGGATCGGGAAGGCCACATCGATCACCATGTTCGAGAAGCGATAAGGCTGGGCATCGAGCCCATACAAGCGTATCGCATTGCGACGCTCAATGCTGCTGTGTACTATCGTATCGACCACTTGGTGGGGAGCGTCACTCCTGCGAAGTTGGCGGATCTTCTAGTCCTTAGCAGTCTCGAAGACGTCAGGTGGGGTCTCCAATCATCTTACATCTTTCTCATCGATTTGTGCTGATCAGGGTATCAGGCCGGATATTGTCATCGTCAGCGGACAGGTCGTAGCACAGAACCACCAGGCGCTCTTCAAGAACGACGACCCTATCCCACCCTTTGCTCTCGCCACAGTGCATCTTCATCCCAAATTCTCCAACGCAGAAACATACCACATATACCCAAAGTCTTCCGGCGCAGCATCAGCTTACGTGCAAGCGGTCGAGATGTACGACGGATACTTCAAACGGGCGTTCCATACAAAGCTATCAGTCGACCCTATATGCGGCTTTCTAATACCGAACGTCGAGCTCGATGTGCTCAAGGTGGTCGTCATCGACCGCCATCACGGGACGCAAAACTATGGGACATCGTTCGTCCGCGGCTTCAAGCTGAAGAAGGGAGCGATTGCATGCACGACCAATTGCGAGAATCAGAACCTGGTCATAGTAGGGACGTCGGACGTCGAAGTTGCGTTTGCAGCCAAAGCCATCAGTAGTCTTGGCGGAGGGTATGTGGCTGTGGCTGAAGGCGGAGTACTTGGCTCCGTCGAACTTGCAGTCGCTGGCTGCATGAGCAGGAAGCCTTGGGAAGAAGTAGCAGAAGAGAGTAGAAGGTTGGATCAGATCGTACATCGCCAGCTAGTTGGGGAGGACGAGCCGCAGCCTATGCAAGTGCCGTTTATGATCTTGAGCTTTGTTGAATTGGCGGGAGTGCCGGATCTTGGTTTGACAGAGTTGGGATTGATTGTGACGCGGGATCAGAAGTTGATGGATGTCGTTTTGGAAGAGCAAGAGGCTGTTGGGAATGAGGAGACGGTTGAGACGGGAGCACGGATGACGAGAGTCTGCTGTCGGTGTCCGAGCCATCGACATGGTATTCATCGCTTGGTGAACTCTGCAACATGACGAAGCTCGTCGTGCCCTAACAATCCTTCCAACTCCGCCCGATCCTTACTTCACTGACCTGCCACGGACATATACCGATGCTATGTTACGATCGTCGCCTGTCATCACAAACTTCTCGAACATGGCATCGATATTATCTTTCTCTTCCAGTACTGACGATACGCCACCGGTATCGGGCAACATCGAGATTCGCAAGGCGTCGAAGTCTTTGCCCACCGCAAACGAGCCAACCTTGTCGTCCAGACAGCAGACTTCAGCCCCGCCAAGTGTTGCTGTATGAAATACCTCCGCAATGCTGAGCGTCTTCTCCTTGCCTTCGCTGAGAGTCTGTCTGGCGTTGCTGGTAATGATAGCCTGTCTCATGGCATCGAGGATACTGCTGCTGAACCCACCTCCAGAGTCTGTGCCAAGACCTACCTTCATCCCCAGGTCAAGGTATCGGCGTATCGGGGCAGCTCCCCATTCGCCACCAGTGGTGTTGCTCACAGGACAGTGAGCCACTCCGATGTTGCATCTCAGCATCCGATCCACCTCGTAATCGGTCGGCCAGTTGCAGTGGGCCATAATGGTATGGTCGTTGAACAGTCCGAAAGCCTCGTACAGCTCGGCTTCGTTGCTAAACTGTGGGAATAGCTCCTTCGTCCGTGCGATCTCTTGCCGCGCCTCTACAAAGTGGGTTTGGATCATGGTATTTGGATCTCGCTCGGCAATCTTCCCCAGACCTGTCAATAACTCCTCGTCGCAGCAGATGGCGAACCGCGGAGTCAGTATGGGTCTCACCAGCGAGCCATCAGGATCTATCCTGTGGATGTGGTCTATCAACTCTTCGGTCTCCTCAAGCGAAGCTGCATTACTTCTGTCACGGTAGTAGTCCGGACACTCCCGGGCCATATTGCATTTTCCGCAGTAGGCTCTTTGGCCCTTCTCTAGACAGATATCGGCCAGTATCTTCGTCGCCTCACAGTGAAGACTGCCATAGTACGACGCGGTGGTGACGCCCTGCTTGAGGAACCCATCGACCAAAGAAGCGTAGACTTTGCGGGCATACGCCGGATCTTCGAACTTGGACTCATGAGGGAAGGTGACGGTATTGAGCCATTCGAGGATCTCATACTCTCTTCCCATCCCTGCCAACAGTTGGGTATAACTGTCAGCGCATGTCTCACATGAGGAATATAGCTAAGAGTGTCGAACCTCGCTGCGTCCATTGCGGTGCGTGGTTGTGGGTGTCGATGAACCCGGGGACGAAGAACTCCCCTGTTCCCAGCTTCTCGATATGTACACCCTCCCGTGAGAGATTGGGGAGCTTGTCAGGATCCACGTTTCTATCGAAAGAGATGATCTGGCCATGCACGTTGAAAGAGATGAGTCCGTTGAGGATGATCTCGACACCATGCCTGTCCTTTGAATGGATGAAGGTCCCATGGAATGCTTTGTTTGTCTGTCTCATCACCATCGTGCGGTCTGGGAGCCGGTATTCGATAGTCTTATTGAATGCTTCAGGTAGTTCGCATGCAACCAAGGCGGTGCAACATCCGCTGAGGAGGAGTGAAGCCGGCAGCTTCTCGGCCGAGACCGTTGGAGAAGCGCTCCGATGATAAGGCTGGGACTCAAGCTATCTCTCGATGATGCTCTGGACTTCCTACAACTCACTCGGTGCGTCATTTGGAAGAGGAATTGAGCTGCCCATGGGGCGCATGAGGAAGATGCGTGCCCCGCTCGTCGTTCAAGAGCTCTTATCGCTCCCCTTGGACGCTATCTGGCCCTGTGAAGCAGGCGAGAACATAGATTTTGATAAGCATGCAGTACAACACACCACTCATCTGTGATACCGCATATGCTAGACCGCATGCGCGCCGTATCAATCGGTAGCCCAGGCCCACTAAGATCATCATAGGCGACTTCCCTGCCTTACTGTCACCTCCATGGCTCACAATCAGGTGTTGTTATCGCCAGTCCTAAGGTTCTCAAAGCAGCGTGAATCTCCTCCAGATTCGACTTCGCACAATCGTTGTTGACGGCCATCATGTCAGAAGTCCAGAAAGTCCACATCTCCTCGCACACGGTCGATGAAGAGAAGGGAACGGTAGCTATTGAGCATCACGGCTTCACAGATCAGGTCGACAATCTCTCGGACGTCGAGGCATCAACAGGATGGTTCGCGATCATTACCAAAGGCGCGGGCTTCCTGCGTGCCGAGCAGAGAGGACTCGAGAGGGTCGGCGAAGCTGATAGAGTCGATCAGAGCTTCTGGGATGGGTTTACCATGTGGGCGTCAGCTAATCTGACGTGAGTGAGACATGGCTACATGCTAGTTCCCAGAGCGCTTACAATGAGGTAAACAGGCCGGCGACGTTTGCTACCGGCGCACTGGGCTCAGCCTTCGGTCTGGGATTCTGGGATAGTTTTGCTGTCATCATTCTGGTCAACTTCGTCTTCTCCTTCCTGGTAGGATGGTTCGGCTGTCTGGGCCCACTGACCGGCCTACGAACCATCTCAATCGGCCGCTTCGCATTCGGTGCGTAACTGATGGGTGAAAGCCCTGGAGACCTTGCAAGACATCCGCTGACCCTTATACCCATCGTCTTCTAGGAATATGGGGCACTCGTATCCTCTCGGTGCTTTTCATTCTCGCTGACATCGGGTGGGCGGCTTCAAACAGCATAGCCGGGGCTCAGGTCCTTAACGCCTTGTCGGACGGCAACTGCCCGCTCTGGGCTGGCAACCTCATAATCGGCCTTTGTGCAGCCTTCGTTGCCTTCTTCGGCTACTTCGCTGTACATCTCTTCGAGCGATACTGCTGGATCCCAATGTCAATCATCTTCATCTTCTTGGCTGGCTTCGGAGCCAAGCATTTCGACGCCGGGGCTGCGCCGATGGGACACGGCTCCGCCGAAGCAGCGAATGTCATGTCGTTCATAGCAGTGATATACTCGTTTGTAGCTAGCTGGGCGACAGCTGCAGCCGACTACAGTAAGTCAAAGGGCATGGTCCCTACCTGATATCTCGATGGCTGACATCCTTGCGCTTGGGCAGATGTCCGTATGCCGGTTGGTGTCAATAAGAAGAAGCTAGGTGCGTGTTCCAAGCCGGGCTCCCGCGATGTCCACAGATACCAGATGAGCTGACTGTACCGGTGTGTTGTGCAGGCCTCTCCATCTGGGCCGGAAACTTCATCGGCTGTGTCGTCCCAGAAGTAATCGGCGCTGCGTTCATGACCGCTGTCGCCGCTCACCCTGCATTCGCTGATGCGTACAACAATCGCGGATACGGAGGTGTCATGGACGAGGCGTTCAAGCCACTCCATGGCTTCGGCAAGTTTCTACTTGCCCTCTTTGCTTTGAGCACCGTTGGCTGCAACCTCGTGCGTACTTGTTCCGTGAATGTCCCGTGGTGTCCGTATGCATACTGACAGGAGTCTTTGTAGGTCAACAACTACAGCATCGCCTTCTCCGTCCACAACTTCCATCCAGTCTTGCTCAAGGTGCCTCGCGTTCTCATCGCGATCATTGCCTCGGCAATCATGATCGCCATCGCCATAGCGGGCGAGAACTCATTCGTAACGGTGCTAGAGTCATTGTTGAGCGTCATCGGCTATTACTTGGCACCTTATACGGTTATCGTCCCGGTCGAGCATTACTTCTTCCGGAAGAGGGTCTACCCACTGAAGGACTGGAACAATATGGACGTCCTTCCATATGGCATTGCGGGTGTATCTGCGATCTGTGCCGGGTTTGTTGGCGCCGTGCTCTCGATGGATCAGACGTGGTATGTCGGAGTGGTAGCCAAAACGATCAAGCCAGACGGTGCGGAACTCGGCTGGCTCTTCAGCGGCGGCTTCGCTCTGCTGGCGTACGTGCCCATAAGGTATCTCGAGGTGAAGTACACGGGGAGGTAAAGGGCATACCACAACAGATGGGCCTCGTAAATGCCGGAGATGGAGAGGAGACAGCGGATACGAAGTTAGTGGCAACGCTTGCTCCCTTCATTGCAAAGCTGGATGCTCAAGTTTGTGCTACTACAGTCTGTCTCTCAGCTCACCTGCACTCAAAGCGCCGCCGTAGGGGGCTGACGTCCACTCGTGGAGCATCATGTTCTGTTTTCCAGCACTTGATTGTTCCCCTGTCGTCAAAAGGTCTCTCTATGCTGAGTCGGCGGGCTCTTCTCATCGGCGCCGAAATGCGTTATGCGTGGCCTTGCAGCAGTTCTGCGTTCCGGTATTCCCTTCTGCACTGCCCTCCACTACATCGATGCGTGCACCGTTTCGCGGAAATGCAGCCCCAGTCTTCTACTCCGTACGTGCAGGTGGTATTGCTCTTCGGGGCCGAATAGATATCCACGCCGAATCCTTCGCTCCGAGCCACGCGGTCAAACGCCTATCGTGCGGGTGCCATTGGTCCTTCACCTCAGATTTCATTTTCGTATACTGCTTCGAGCACAATGCTGCCTCCGTTCGGTCCGAAACCTGCGTTGGCGAGTGAGGAGCTTCGTGTTGCGTACGTAAATGGAAAGTACGCAGAGCTTGCGCCAGGTGTCTGAGAGCCAGCACGCCGGACCACGTTCACGGCTAGGCTAGGCTGTCGTCCGGAAACAATCGGGTCGGATTTAGGGGTTTCTCCTGAAGGGTTTGGAACGCGAAAGCGAGCTGCAGGCAGCAGAATTGCAGCATGCAGAGACCGGCTTCAATCCGCAACACGGTCCGGGGCTGTCTTTGGCGTCGAACAGGGCATGACGGGGAACGACGGCAGATTGCAGTTAAACCACCGTGACACTCGAAAAGGGTTCATGGCACGGCTCTCAAGAAATGTCCATCTCACATCGAACGCCCAGCATCGGCATTCCCCATTCGTACGATTCGTGATATCTAGATATGACAGTCAACATGCCAAACAGTTCCTCCCAAAGAACAGCATCAAAGCTGTGAACAAAGCAGGGCATCCTGTTGATAAGGAGCCGGGTATAGCATTTCTCCAATATCCCAATTGTCCCCAAGATGACGCCAATGCCTCGAAAGCCAAGCATCCAATCGTGCGTATTCAACAAGTTGATTGTGGATCGAGATTCAAATGAGCTCGTCCCCTCCGCTTCGGCCAACCTCTTCAATGACTTTCCGTACCTCGTCCTCCTCGAACATAGGTCCCATACCCTCACACTTTGCCATCTTCTTCAGCCGCTCACATACCTCGCCAATATCGACAGCACCCGAGAGATAGAGCGGATGTGATTGAAGCATATCCCAGGTAGCACTGGCGGACAACAGTTGACCCTGACCTTCGCTGCTGGAAGGGCTGCTGGACTTCCCTGGCGAGTACGAAGTGGTGGACAGCAGGCCGTTAGCAAGTCTCGCGGGGTCGAAATGCGGCTCTTGTACCGCTGGTGATCGCTTGGGTTGTCGCGACTGGGGTAGCAGACTCGGGTCGTCGACGAAGCTAGGCGGGTAGTTTGATGGGGGTGACGAGGTCGCAGTAGACCGCAAGATTTCGTTCTCTGTCTGCGCTCTTTGCAGCATGAGCTTCAAACGTTCGTTGTCGGACTGTAACGATGAAGTAGTGGTGGTGAGAAGGTTGAGCTTGGCTTCCAGTTCTCGCACATGTCGCTCTTTTCGCTCTCGAAAAGCTCGTTGCCTGAAGAGCGTCAGTAGGCATACTCTTGCATAGCCCCCCGCCACTATTGAACTCACGCTGCTCGGTTCTGTGCCTTCCGTCTCGACTGCGCGGGTGTCATGCTCTCCTTCTCTTCACTGCTACTCCTCCGCCCTTGTTGCTCGCCGTCCATATCCAGCCCAAGCCCACTATCCACCGAGTCATTGGGTAAGAGGGAAATGTGTTGAGCGGACGGCGAGCCGGACGTGGTTGGCATAGGGGTAAGGCCAGTACCATGGCTAAGAGACGCATCGAAGGCTGCATAGTCGAAAGAACCAGATAGGAATGCATTCGTGTCTAGAGGATTTTCGAGGTTCTGATCAGGCAGTCAGCTACCGCATGTTCTGTCTTGAGCTATGGAACTGTCTTACTGGAGTAGACATAGAGCCATCTGTTCCAATACCCTGTAGAAGCCCATTGTCCGCCCCATAGTTCATATACTGATATGGTTGTGTATTCGCCGAAGCGAAGTAGTTATAGTCCATGGACTCCATGACCGCGGCGATCAGCAAATCACTGTGCTTGGCTGTATGTAAGGCGTACAGGAAGGAAGCTTATGGCGAACGTGAACGAGAACGAGGGATGTTCGCTAGGTAGGTATTGGGGCTGAATGAGTAACACGGACCTAGACACTCAGCCGTACAGTACCGAGACGGGGTTTGCGGTGTATGTCTTAAAGCCAGAGAGGGTCTGTACAACAGGAGGAGGAGGAGGAGCAGGAATGGCCGCTATACAAGTAAGGGAGCTCTATCTGGGCTGATGGCAGTCCCGCATGCAACGCAAGAGATGAAAGGACCTTCGGTGTCCTGGTTGGTGCCGTCCGGTGCTCATTCTCGCGTTCACGGAGCAGGGGATGCGCAGTCCAATTTCTGGTTGACAGGTAGGATAGGGTATGCAGGGCCCGAATCCTTCGTCGTCCTGCATCCAGACAGGTGACAGGGTTGGCGAGTAGGCGATAGCAAGAGGGGTACGGAGTAGCTGTGCACAGTGCAGAAGAAACGCCGTTCCTTCAGCTGGCCGGCATGTTTCTGACAAGACTAACCTTATTAGATTCTAGCGCGCCAAAGGATCCTTAGCGCGATAGCAGCGTGTGCGTGCTCGGCGACTTCACCGTATAGTAGTCATCGAGAACCTGCAAAGTCAGCGATCTCGTAGGGCTGTGGTCGCCGACCTTTGGAACAACCTCACCATCCTCCCCACAGGTGTCCCGAAGGTCACCTTCACCCTTAATATACAGTTGACATTGCACAGCTCGCTAGCCACGCCCTTCACCTCAGGCCTTTTACGATGCCCAGGGACAACAGGCAACGAGCTGAGTATTGTCGGGAGAACACGCCACTGCTCAATGTGGTCCCGGTCATGCTACGTTCCAGCTATGCGCCATCACCATGGCGCTACTGTATTGAAGTGGATTCCACATCATGCAGTCTGCTGCATACAGGGAATGGTAAGGCAGCTCCCACCGGTGCTTTCGCGGTCATCGAGCTGCTCCCTCTCCCATTGCGATACCATGGCGAGAAGTCCGTGGGTACACAGGATCTCCGGAATATGCAAAGAGGCTGTAGAGCCTGAGAAAACTTATGTATTGTCAGCTGTTCGCACACGATCATGAGAGCCTTGGCATCGTCTTGTAGATCCTCCTCGAGTACAACGAGACAGCGTATGCGGCGATCAAACATTCGAGCCGGCACCAATGTCACCATAGACCAATGCACAATGCACGCCTTGCCAACGTCAAATCCCCTGCTAATCATGGCATCTTCGCCTGGGTCGCGCCCGGCAGATGTGTTTGCATTGTGTCTTTGGCTGCAAGCAAAGGAGCGTACACGCGGTGGAACCTCACAGACGCTGCAGCCTTAACGGACAGCTCATAGGGCTGGTGACTCAGAGCTCGCCATGATGACTACGCCTGAGGCTAAGTCATAGGGAAGGGCGTACGAGTACCCACGCAGCCTGAATCGGCAGTACTGCATGCAGGCGAATAGCTTGGCCTTGCCGGTGCATCACGCAGATATGTACCGTACAGTGCCAATGGCGTCTCGGGATTCCGTATCCCGAGGAGGAGAGGCGAGAATATAGGCGAGCGTGCTTGCAAGGCTCGTTGACAATGAAGCTTGCGGTGTTTTGACTTCGTATCAAGCAGCATGGGAAACATTGTATCGTGCAACGGGTACTCCGTGGATAGAGTGATGTCTTTGCAAGCGTATACTGAGCTTTGTTCAAATCCTTCGCGGACGGTCAATCGAATGTGAAAGCTGCTAGTCTGCTAGTAGGTCAATACGGTTTTGCGTCGATAGAGGCATGGAGCGTGAGCGTATTGTGTCAATCGCCCACGTGGCCCTCGCCAAGGGCCAAAATATATGCAGCAGCTTGCCTGCAGGCTGCAGGCTGCAGGGCTGGATCGTGCGGGGTGTGGCAGGGTATCAGCCCGAACGAAGTCGTTTTAGATCAAGGGCAGCAATAACCATGTATATGAACACGCTTTGTTAAAGGGTAGGCTACTCGTCTATAGAAGTCAGTCCGAACAGACTCGACGCCAACTAGATAACTGAGCAGGGGAAGGTCTGCCAATGGAAAGAGTATCCACCCTTGACATAAACGTGGGAGCTTTCGGGATCCGGCAAACCATGCTGCACCTTCCTGCCCACGAACCGGCCAAGAGCAAGCACATAGGATTCTCGGGCCGCCGGCCGAAGAGCTTAACCCCGTGCTTCTTGTTGTAGCTTTGTCTCTGGCCAGCGCACTACGCCTGGGGTTCAATGAAGATGATGTCCGGTGTATAGACGGCAGTATGCATCCGGCTTGTCTTCGTGGCTTCGACAGGTATGTGTCTCGGACAGTAAGCCGCGACACCCATTGCGGTCCGGCAGCCGAGTAGTCCGGAGCATAGGACCATGGGCACATGGGCAGTGCGAAACACTCTCAGACGATCTCCAGACTCGATGGCTTGGGGCGCCACCAACACATGCAATGCGTGCGGTCAAGGGTCTGGCCGGACTTCTTGCATCTTTGCCGTGGCACGGAGTGTTGAAGAAGTCGAAAGCAGTACGGGCATAGTGCGTCGGGAACAGTAAGTTCTGTGTAGCCCCAGCTGTTGCCTCCACGGCCCTCGGGCTATCTCTTGGACCTTGGCCGAGCCAAATGAATCCAGCACGCGTGAAGCAGCGCTAGAGCTTGCAATGGTAGGAACTGGTCCACTTCTCCTCGCAAAATAGGACGCATCTCCCCCGTTGTCGATGGTCCGGAATGCCACACTGTTGCAACATCCAGCCAGCAGGGCAGACACCCATGGCACATGCCAACGCACAGCTCAAGTGGCATCGTTCCGAGCTTCGACGAGAGGCCTCATGCTGGTCAAGCCAATCCATACAGCTTCCTCAGTCCGGATGGTTCGGCTTCCCTGCTGCGGCACCAAATTAATCCAGCGATCAAACAGCTCCTGCGCTCCTGAAACGCCTGCAGCTTGTAGCTCATTGTCCGCCGTGAAGGCCGCTTCCAGTCCGGCAACACCTCCGAAGACTATCAAGAGATGGTTCCATCGTGGCTCAACGTAGTATTCATCCTTGGGTGCGATAAGAGATCTGGCAGGCCGACCGCGCTCGCTGGTGCCAATAGACATATCGTACCCACCCTCGTGCTGACATTCAGTGAAGACCGCGCTTAGCGATGCAGCCTGACGCACATTGTAGCCCCAGTAGTACCCGGCTTCCTCACGGGGAGCATCCGGAGCAACCGCATCGCTCTCGAGAACTTCGTGAGAACTTCTCGGTGGCGAAGATGGCAGCTTGATCGTTACTCGAGTCCCATCATCCAGAGCCACCGGCACGAAGACGCTGTTCGGCAAACCGCAGTCTACCCAAGTACCAGTAGTACCATCGCTATTGACATCCTGACCAGCAGCGACCGCCTCACGGTACGAACACCACTCGTCCGCCTTCATGTGGTGAGGCATATCGAGGCTGGGTAGGGCGCCTGCAAGTTGAAGGTTCTCATGCATGGGAAATAGAGGCTTTCGAAGATGGGGAGGCGTCTCGAGGTAGCTCAAGATGTGATACAGGAAGTGATTTGGATCCGAGAAGCCGGTGTAGCCGCGGGGCTCTGGAGGTAATACTGGCGCCTGGCCATCATCGAAGACGACGATTTCGTCGATGCAGAACACTGCGCACGCTCGTGCTATCTGGCCGGCCAGCGCCATTTTTCGCTCGGGGGTAGATACACTGCGACCGTTAGCGATGTGGGTTTGCAGGCACAAGCAGTAATACCAAGGGTGTAAGCGAGGGCTCAAAGAGCGTAGTATTCTATGACTCTGGAAAGGAGAATGATTCACGTTGAGGCACGTTGTGTGATCGCATCATCAAGCCGTGAGTCTCCAGACTTACTTCTTAATGATACTACCAGGCAGAGCAATGCTGACCGTATGCTCGCGACCTTTTGTCGGAACGAACACGGCAGAAGGCTTCGAAGTGTCGACGGCGTCGCTGGAGGGGAGACTGCTGGTCTTCCGCTTCTATCGATCAATCAGCTATGACGCCTCTGTATACAACAGGAGATGCTCACCTTGGACTTGTGCATGGCCATGACGTGAGACCCGATGAAGGCCAACGTCTGTAAGGCTTCGCTGACTTGCAGAGAAAGGAAGAGGTAGAGGTAGACGGAAGAATTCCGCAGATGTTGATGGCCTGAGGCTCGTCAAGATATTGCTGCACACAAAAAGTGTGTGGCACGAGGCCAAACGCTAGCGCCACTGCTTCTACAGCCAATCAAAGCATACTACACACCAGTCCAGACGCGCCAATTCTCTTAAGGTACCTTACATACAAAACATAACAAGCTTGGGGTAAGTGGAAGTGGGAATCTTTGCACACGAAGAGAAGACTCCGATTCCAGCTGATTGTTAACGCACCGCGTAAACATCAGGACATATGGGACTGGTCATGAGTAATAGTCCATGCTCACCCGGTTAGGTGCTTGGCCACATACTGCAAGATACAACTCGATGTTCTTTCTCCTGCGTGTTGCTTTGGTCGATACAGATAGATTCGATCCAGATGTACTGGTAGAGATGTTTCGGACGGCGCTGCCATTCGACCAAAGCGTATGTACCAGCAATGGTGTCGCACTACGGATGGTGCGCCATTGATCGACACTGTACGCTGATCCGCAACCTCGCCCCATGTGTAAGATGTGGCAAAGTACTTTGGTGGCCGTTCCAGGTTCCAGGTCCCAGATGGAGAGTGTGTAGGAGTTCGGAGCAGCATGATTGATCACGAGCAGGCGAATCTGGTTGGCGGCATCTCGTAGCGGCGTGTACTCGAACGTCTTCATACGAGCGGGCTGTAGCGAGCTAGCCATCGCTGTAGGTCAGTTTGTGAGTTCGCATGTTTCTCTGGTAGGAGGTACCAGCGAGTAATAGCGGCAAGGTCTGAACAGTGAGGCTGTGAGTCCTGAAAGCCCTTGAAATCCACCGGCTACGAGCCAGATCACCTGCTTTGACATGGTCAAATGCTTGGCTGCGCGGACGCTGCGCATAGCGATGATGAGTTTGCCTTGCGTGAGAGGTCGTTACAGCTGAGGGTGTGTGTTGTGGACGTGAAGTGTTGCAGCTTGCTTCAGTCGAAGCTTCGGATCTGGTGGCGGCGTTCTTTCGGCCCGATCCACAAGGACCCTTTGCTGACCAAATCGCCGGGACAGTACTCATCAGAAAGTCGTATATTCAGCACGCAGAAGTCTCTCCAGTCCTTCAACCCCTACCATCTACCGCCATGTCTTCCATACGAGCGCCGGCGCGGCGCCTCATATCCTCTGTAATCTTCGACTCCCGACCTTCCATCATCCCCCAAAAGCGCCGGTGCTTTGCCACTGCGGTCTCCGACGTACCTCAACCATCCGCAACATCGACCGAACCACGCCCAGCAAGCGCCTTCAGCGACCGCCTAAACACCGGGCCATCCTTCAATGACTTTGTCGGTGCCAAAGAAGCACCTCTATCCGAAGACGACGCCCTCGAGCTCCGGACAGTCCAAGTCGGTCCCGAAGGCCGCAAACGAACACACACTCGCCTCCCAGAGTGGTTAAAGACTCCCATTCCGAGTAATGACAACTTCAAGCGCATCAAGAACGACCTCCGAGGTCTGAATCTCCATACCGTATGCGAGGAAGCACGATGTCCAAACATCAGCGACTGCTGGGGCGGCAGCAATAAAAGCGCAGCTACGGCTACAATCATGCTTATGGGCGACACTTGCACACGAGGCTGTAGGTTCTGCTCTGTAGGGACAGCGAAGAATCCTCCACCGCTTGATCCTCATGAGCCGGAGAATACGGCCGAGGCGTTGAAGCGGTGGGGACTGGGCTACGTGGTACTCACAAGCGTGGATCGGGATGATCTCGCAGATGGTGGAGCAAGACATTTCGCCGAAACGATTATGAAGATCAAGCAGAAAGCTCCCACCATGCTTGTTGAGGCCTTAACAGGCGATTACGCGGGAGACCTGGAGCAAGTGGCGCTTGTAGCGAAGAGCGGATTGGATGTCTACGCGCATAACGTCGAGACGACGGAGGAACTCACATCTCAGGTCCGAGACCGCCGCGCTACCTTCCGGCAATCTCTCGCTGTGCTCAAGGCAGCGAAGGAAGCGAAGCCAGACCTTATCACAAAGACATCCATCATGCTCGGGTTCGGCGAGACAGAGGAGCAACTTTGGGCTACACTCAAGGAGCTCCGAGCTGTCGATGTGGACGTCGTGACTTTTGGGCAGTACATGCGGCCCACGAAACGGCACATGAAGGTTGAAGAGTACGTCACTCCTGCCACCTTCGAGCTGTGGAGGCAGAGGGCGCTGGATCTGGGATTCTTGTACTGTGCTTCTGGGCCACTTGTACGGAGTTCGTATAAGGCGGGCGAGGCGTTTATCGAAAATGTGCTCAAGAAGAGGGCGAAGCACAATACTCTTGTGTCTGCTGAGGCTATGGGTGGCTTCAAGAGCCTGAAGAATGCGTAGATAGTGCAGAAATGGCTAGCCAGGAGTTCAACGGGCGTCTGGAGGCGGATATGATTGCATAGGCGGCGCATTTCACTTGCTGGCGAGCTACGCCTTCAACATATTGTACGTCATACTGTACATTGCACTACGCGTGTCTGCTTCGCTCATCCCGTCTGTTCCAGTCTAGTTCTACAACGGTACTAACGAAGACGACGTGCACACAATAAATGAACAATGCCGCTTTTCGGCATTGCCGCTCGTTGCCGGGTCTGGGAAGGCACAGTGCAATGCAGCGAAGGTATGCAAGGGCTCCGCAATGCCGTCTCTTCATTGCAACCGGCCTACGGCATTTGCCATACCGTGGAGCATATCGGATAATCGAAGCGCTGTCGAAGCTGGGAACACACTCATCGAAGCGACTGAGGTTTAGGGGTTGAATTAGGAAGATTGAAAGCTCACTTTCTGTATACCCAATGGCTCGATCAAGGAGGCACACGAAATCCCGGAGACCAGACGGGACACTGCAATGCGCAATGAAAGCAGAACCTCAGCATCACTTTTGAGGCATAGGCATTCATTGCGCATTGCAGACGACTACATTCATTCATTGCGACGGTATTAATTGAGTGCGCCTCTGTACCAACGCTTGAAGAGCCTCCGATGAGCACATGCGAGCAAGCGGCTATTCACAGAGTGATCACGGGATCAGATGGCTCCCATTTCCCGTGCTATGCACGATGCATGGTCAAACGTATGCGGCGGTGGCGCACTCCGTCATGAAACCGGCTTGGGGAACTTTCCTCTCGGACGATGATGAATACGCCTGCTCTGCGGTTGGAACGACCCTGTGCTTTAACTTCTCCGTGGACGGCGTCAGCGGCTACGATTCGGGGTTGGGAGGCCCGGCGGAGCGCACGGGGTGGACGGCAGTGTTTCAAGACATACAACAGGAGTTTGGTCCGATCGGTATCATGTACTGTCCGGTCAATACCTACCGGCCATACCCAAAGCTTCCCATTTCGTCTGTTCCTCACATCTACCTCCACTATTATCCGACTCCGCCTCCAACATCACCTCACCTTTACAGCTTCATGCTGGAGAAGTCACCTGAGTCCCATTCCGTACTCCCTGGGATCACAGTATGGCAAGCACGGTGACAACGGCAAGCAGGTAAACCCATGGCTCCGGTGCACAGCAAGCATGCCTATCACCGCTAGCCTAGCTCATCTCCAGCTCTCAGCTGGATGGTCAGCCAGCGCAAGTCAGCGGTAGAATCCTCTAAGCCGAGCTTCCAAGGCCTGTCTTCAGCAGCTACTGTCCGAAGTCTTTTCAAGGTAGATACACACGCACGACCGTTGGACCCTGCACCACGGTCCGGTCGATGCAAGCATATGCAACGATCACATTTCTATGAGCTATTGGAAACAGCTAGTGGCATTTCATTACTTACAGCGAAAGCGATCATGTACAGCGGTCATTATTCGTGAGCTGGATTACAGCCTCCATCAACCTTCTATCCCAACTCTCCTCTACCACCACTCCAAGAAAGCTTCATCCCTCGTTCCCACCTCAGCAGCTCTGCGCTGGACAAGCAATCTGAGTGCCGTACGGAATTGGTCCAGAGATCCCAGCAATTTCGAAGATGGCGTTGATGACACCACCGATACCCTCACCAGCGATCAGCCCGGCAGCGACGGCGTAGCCGTAGATGTCGAAGTGTTTCGGGTTCTTCTTGGCCCAGAAGTACGCCGGTACAGCGCCGATGACCATGGCAGTTCCATAGTAAGTCTGCGGCAGCACAAAAGCAAGACCAACACACATCATATTCGGGTGGTAGACCCTGTACTTCGCCCATGTGCCGGTGTAAGCGTAGTGCCTGATCAAGATCATAATGGCGCCGAAGATGGCGAAGATTATGGAGAATATTCCTGATGACGTTGGGACTGGGAAGGTCTTGTCCGTGATGGCTACGGTGACTGCGCGCCAGGCGGAGACGGAGGGGGCGCTGAAGGGACATTTGGCCGTGGGGTCGGAGGTTAGGACGATGATGCAGGGGTATGCTTTGGCGAAGAGCATGAAGAGTGCTGGGGCTAGGAAGACGGCGACGACGGTACCGAGTCCTTGGGCGATGAATTGTTGTTTTGGGCTGGTGCGGAGGAGGAAGCCGACGCGGAAGTCGCCGACGAGGTCGGAGGCTAGGAATCCATGAGTGTAAGCATTGATCTCGAGTAAAGGTCATACACATGGGTACTCACCTTGATTGGCGCCCATTGAGGCCAAGGAGCCACCCAGGAGGTTGAGACGTTGGGCATGTGTTGTCCCCCAGTGTTCGCCTTTGGTTGCGCCACCGAGCACAATCTGGGAAGCCTTGGAGGCAGCGGTGAGTGGTGTGATATCCGTAACGCCAGAGCATTGGACGGCGAGGAAGGAGAAGAAGAAGGCGAGGAAGACGGAGAGGAGGGACATGCCGACTGGCATGTCGTACTACAATGTTGTTAGTATGGGTCAGATGACGACGAGGAGGTTTGTAGTAGATGCATGCGTACCTGTACTCCGAGGACCACGCAAGAGCAGATGATGCAGACAACGAGCATAGGCGCCCACATCCACCACTTGATGAGCTCATGCTCAGCGGCGGGATCCACGACGAGAGCTTCTTGCTTCTGGTTGCCTTGTTTCGCCAGGAAGGCGGACTGCTTGCCCATGGGTCGGAGGCAGTCGTTCATGAAAGCGCAAGAGCCGCGCCAGACGGCTTTGCTGATGTAGTAGACTACTTTGTACTGCAGCGCCAGCTCTGTGAACGAGACGACGATCATGAGCAGGACACCGGGCCAGAGCAGCCAGAATCGAGGCGATGGGGTCTCCTTGGTGGCGGCAGTCCCAGTCATGCCGGCGAAGCTGACGAGGGGAGACCACTTCTCGTACTCGGGATCGGTGGGGTCGTAGTAGGCTTCGCCGAAAGCAGCACCGTTGTGGACGAGAGCGGGGCCTATGATACCCCACGCGAGGACTGACCCGCCGAAGAAGGAGAAAGCGGTGTTCAGACCCACGAGGATGCCGGATCCGATGAAAGCTGGTGTCCATTCGATGAGCCATCCCCAGTTCTCGACAGCTAGGGCCTGGTTGTTGTAGTTGCCCCAGATGTAGAACCAGGTGAAGAAGTGCCAGTCCCAGAGTATGCCGGTCGCGTACTGTGAGACCACACGGAGTAGGAAAGCACCGGAGAAGGCGTAGCCGAGGGCTTTGATCTTCATCTTTGCTATGGCTTCGCCAGTTGCGGCAACATGCATGCTTCTGATGGTCATGGCCGTGGCGGAAGGCGTGGGGAAGATGAGCTTCAGCTCGCGCGCAACGTAGATGATGAAGAATTTCCGTAGCGGTGTGGCGAAGAAGAAGCCGAAGTAGCCACCGACAACGGTAAGAGAGACCAATCGCCAAAAGTCCTCTTTGGGCGTACTGAGTAAGTCCAGCTGGTAGAGCGCTGGGATACCGGAGATGAAGACACTGGAGAGACCACCAGCAGCCGTCGCTGCCGTCTGGACGATGTTGTTCTCTCTGGGTCCGAACGTGCCTCCAAGGATTGGAAAGTTCTCGGGCAGGACACGCGATAGGGATTTGAGGACACCGAAGCCAACGATGGAGCCGAAGAGCTGGGCACCGAATGTCCAGCCGGTCTTGAGACCAAGGTACAAGTTTGAGGCGTTGACCAGAGCGCCACAAACAACTCCTACGAGCATGGCTCGAACGGTGACGATGCGTTGCGATCCTTCGTCGGGTAGGTCGTCGAATGGTACGAACGGGTCGATCACAGGCTCTTCGTCAAATTCCGTCTCCTCCATCTCCCCAACGTACATGGGCCCGGACTTCTGAACGTACATGGGCCCGGACTTCTCGTTGACATCGGCCACGGATGTCTCTGCGGACTTGTCTTCGCTTCCATGGTGTTCGTGTTCGCCGTGAGGGTTGAAGACATTCTGCTTCTCGGTGAGAGGTGGTACATCTGGGTTTATGTTGCCCTGTGTGAGTGTCAATGCTATGCCAAGTGCAGTCAGTAGAGACAGACGTACCATAGGCTGTATGGAGCGGTCCATGACCTCGGTGACGCCCGCCATGGTCAGTAGTATCAATGTCCTCTAACAGATAGGACTCGGAGACGAGGCTTCTCAGGTCTACACAAGGGGCGGGCAGACCGTACTTAACCTTGAGATGGTGTACATGTGGCAATATGATATGCCTGCCCTTCTTGGCCAGCAGCGTACGGTTACATGGAGTACCATCTCTATCGCATATCTATCGAACGTAACCTTCTCGTCGGCCAGTCAGATCACAGCAACCAACAGCTTAGCTGCACAGAAGATGGATCGAAGGACTGCCCTCCTTCCTAGAAGGGTTAGGTGACCGCCGCTGTGATCAGGCGTTCTCAAGGCCAAGCCCGCCGTTGAAGCATAGCACCACGACAGCAATCTGTACTTCCGTGCCTGCATCTCTCGTCTGGTCATGCCAAGGCCGATATCTTTGTCGCTTGCCTGGCGGCGCAAGGCCCGCTGCGAGGCGAAGAAGGCGTTCCTGATATGATCCAGTAGAAGGACGAATGGGAGTCGGTTAACGGCGGCTGGCTTATCTTTGCAAGCGGCATGAACGCGGGTGGCGTTTGTTACTAACCGGAAAGTGTGAGGGGTCAACCTCCTCCGACATCTCAGAGGCGCTTCTTGTACGCACGACGCCGTCAGCCAAGCGCAACCAGAGGTACCTCACAGGACCTGGTGATCTCGGGATGTACGCTGTATCGGAGTCCACCAACACGGTGCCGCTCGACAGCGCGTTGACCCAATGCCACAGCATCCGGAGGGCGAACACTGTACGCTGACGTTTGCCAGCTTTATCTTCTGCCAGGGCCGCAAGCAAGCAGATCGGTACCGTTACCACGGGATGGCGAGAACCTCATGGAGCCATGTCGTGTGTCCACGGTCGTGAGGTGTCAGGCAAGACCGCGGCATGTGGGCAGAGGACCGGTTGGGTACTGGACGCTGCACGCAGAAGCGCCTTGCGATACACCATGGCCCCACTTCTACTTCACTTCGCTTTGCCATCGAACCGAGATAGGAAGGTGAAACAGGCAACGAATGCGCGCTCATATGCTCACAGCCAAGCCTGCCAGCATTGCTGACTGTGCTACTTTAGCTTGGCGCCTTCACCAGCGCTGCGGAGGATTACATATATGATGCCTCGGGCCCATGGAGGCTTACATATCATAGTATGTGGCCTAGCAGTCCAAAGACGCTCGGTACATCATCTGGCTGGCTTGTATACGAGACTATACTAGGCCTCTATCCTACTTCGCGTCCCTCCTTCGCTCGGTTTACTTGATTCTCGTTTCGCAAGGCTCGCCAACGTGCTAGCATCGAAACGAGCTCGGCGCAATACGATCGAGTCATGGAGCTGGTTCACCGCCATCCACAACACTTTGGCGAAATGCTTAACATACAGCAGTCTGGTAGTGGATACTATACTGTACCTATAGCCCCTGTCGTACACGAGATTGCATGGAGCACGTGAGGAGGAAGGTGAGCACGACATACAGCTACCTGATGTCGAACACCTCGTCAATAAGAGAATTGACTGGTGAGCAGGTTGTACACATCATTCGCAGACTCTGATCCGAATGCTTCCTGTATCCAGCCATCGTTCAGGATCATCATGTCGCCGAAGTCATCCTATGCTAGGCCTTCCGCAGCGCACGGCTGCCACGAATGGATTGCCTCCTCTTGCAGATTGCCAGTAGTCGCAGGGAAGCCTCCATCATCTGGACGACGAACATACTCCGTGGCTTGGCCGCCATCTGGGTGGGTGGATTGGGGATGAAGAATGCCGGCCGCATGCAGATAGGATAGCTCTTACCTCTGTGATTGCAAGGAAGAAGCGCAGGCCGCAATTTCCTGGGAGTCCTGCGTAGCACCGGTGCAGCCGCTCACAATACCCCAAGCGATCATACAAACTGGAAGATACCAGCTCGGACGAAGTAGAATGAGTAGCATGTTGCTGTGCACTGTGCAATGTCAGTCACTCCTGCAGCGTGGTCGGTGAACCGTCTCACCTTGCATGAGGATATGACCGATGAAGGTCAAGCTGAGTACGATGTTGTAATCCGCGCCTTCGAGACCGAGGTCGTCCTCCAGGCCTTGGATACATGCTTGCGGAAGTGCGTTGCGACCGATATAGTTCATGATATACATGAGAATCTTACGACTAACGTCAAGGATATCGAATACTTGGTCGACGGTACTCGACTTACCAACATGGGCAGCAGCCGCAAGTTTATCTTGCGCAGAAGCTTTCGCTCTTTCGCAGCGCGTTCTTCCTGCGACCAAGCGGCGATGACTCTTGGCCAGCCCACTCCGGCATCCAGACTATATTCATTGTGCTGGGCGGCCATCATCTTCTCTGGTTGGACGGTATCCATCGTGTGGGCAGAGGAAGGTTGGGTGCCAACCGACGAAAGTGCTGCCACAGGAACGCCGAAGAGTGCTGCGGCGTGTTGATTGTGAGCCAATCTTATACCACTTCACAGACCAGCACCCGCGGTAGGCCACGGCCCCATCTGGTGCCCCCATGGTGTACTCTAGTCAGTTCGCCACGCGGTAGTGGAGGCATGGCGTGAGGAGTCGTGTAATTCCCGATTTGCCGGCACGTCGATTTTGCGAACACAGGATGGGGTCAGTGTCTCGGCCTCTCCGGCAATGAATAGGTGTCGAGGCTGAGAGCAACGTAATATCTTACGTTGACTCGTGTGACCGGCTTCTCGACCGGGAATTCGGGATATGTACGCATTAGCCCCGCGTCGATCGTCGTCGAAGCTCCAAAATATGCCTACCTATGCCGGTGATTGCTATTGAGATATGGAGGAGAGTCGCCTGGTCATCCTCCACCTCTGCGGTCACTCGTGCTTCCTGCCTCTCAAGATCAAAGCGCATTGCAGACGACCCTGACCTCGTGGTCCTACCTACCGTCTTGTGCAGCAGATACCCAGCTCTATAAGCGCTTGTTTGACAGACGAGTCGCCAGCATGACTTCTCTCTCAACCAAGCTCGCAGAACGCGAGCGAGCTGGTAATCCGATCAATGTTGGCATCATCGGCGCCGGCAAGTTCGGGAGCATGTTCATCTCACAATCGCACCGTACCAAGGGCATTCGGCTGGCGGCCATCGCAGATCTCTCCAAAGACAGAGCTTTGGCGGCGCTGAAACGTACTGGATACCCGGAGGATCGAATTGATACTGCAGCGAGTCTGGAAGACGGTTTGAAGAGTTCAAAAACAGTCATCACTACCGACTCAGCAGCAATGGTCGCCACTCCAGGCATCGACGTTGTCCTCGAAGTCACCGGGAGTCCGGCTGCGGGCATCAGGCATGCTCTCTTGTGCTGTGAACACAAGAAGCACATCGTAATGGTAAACGTCGAAGCCGATGTGCTAGCGGGCCCGCTTCTAGCCCGAAAGGCAAAGGAAGCAGGCATCATCTACTCCATGGCCTATGGTGATCAGCCCGCGCTGATCGCAGAGTTGGTTGATTGGGCCCGGACGGCAGGATTGTAAGTTCGAACTTTTGGTCAGTCCGATTACTGTAGTTGCATGCTCACCTCCGAGGTCAGTGATGTCGTCTGTGCCGGCAAAGGCACGAAGCACCTGCCAGCCTTCCACCACTCGACGCCCGACACCGTCTGGGATTACTACGGCTTTACCAAAGAGCAACTAGAGACGGGAGACTTCAACCCACAGATGTTCAATTCATTCCTGGACGGTACCAAGTCGGCTCTTGAGATGGCCGCGGTAGCGAATGGCTGTGACTTAAGTCCACCGTCTGATGGCCTTGAGTTTCCACCGTGCTCGAGAGCTGATCTACCCACCGTTCTGAGACCAAAGGCCGACGGTGGACACTTGGAAAAGAAAGGGACCGTCGAGGTCGTCTCCAGTTGGGAGATTGATGGCCGGCAGGTACCAGATGACATCCGCTTTGGCGTATACGTCGTTATAGAAGGCAAGTGACCTGGCCGTGACTCCTGCAATCCGACAGTCTGCTAATTCTGATGATTCATAGCGCCCGGTCCGTATCAAAAGGACTGCTTCAAGCAGTATGGTCTCCAGACAGATAGTACTGGCAAGTACGCTGCACAGTTCAAACCATATCATCTGATTGGACTGGAGCTCGGCGTTTCGATTGCGACAATCATGTGCCGAGGCGAGCCAACTGGACAAACACAGACCTGGGCTGGTGGTGTTGTCGCGACCGCAAAGCGTGATCTGAAAACCGGTACGTATACAGGCCATCGTAGTTTCGCATCCTTGCAATCCTCCGAGTCTTTCGCTGATCGATAGCAGGCGAGAAGCTGGATGGTGAAGGCGGCTTCATGGTGTATGGGAAACTCATGCCCGCACCGGAATCCATGAATATCGAAGGACTTCCGATAGGATTGGCGCACGGCCTTGTACTGAAGAATGATATCAAGCAAGGGCAGGGTCTGGGCTGGAACGACGTTGAGTACACCGAAAAGCAACAAGCCGTTGCGGTGCGAAGAGAGATGGAGGCCTTGTTCCGAAACGAGTTCGAATCAAGACAGACACAGGCAAATGGTGTCAACGGCGTCCATTAACACGTGTATCCCACCGCATTGTATACAGCATAGCCTTGCGAGCTATTGAGGGATACCCGTACGAAGAGTTTTCACGCTTTTGGGGTACCATCAATGCGGTGCATGTAGCACGATCGTTCCAGATGTCGGCATGACTTGCAGGGAGTGTCTGTTGCGCGGCGGAAAGCTCGCATTCCGTGCATGTGTAATCGCCGCTCTAAGCTGATCTTGGAAGCAGTATGGCGCTTGTCTGTAGACTTCGGGCGTGGTCGATTGGAAGCATCGTGAATGCAAAAAGAGCTCGCACATTCTCTGTTCATATCATCATGTCATCAGGCGCGGGAGAAAGCACTCCTAAGTCAGAAGCATTGCTTGCAACAATGAAGATAAAAGCGCAGCAGCTCCGATCTGCCAAGCCCAGACATTGACTCCCATGGATAAAGCGGATGATCTGCTGTCGGCTGTGTTTGCAGCATCAGCATTCGACGTCGTTGAAGGGCGGGTTTTCGATCCTCCGCTGGTAGAACCCACGCTGCTCACGGGCGAGGTTAGAGTCACCGTCACCGAGCCATCGATCACGGCGTTGCTCGCTGCCGGTCCCGCACTGATAGTCTTGCCATCGAACGTAGTCACCTCGCCAGCCTTGAGCGTGATTGTCGAGGATGGGTCGGCGAGCTCTAGGACACCGTCCTCATCTGTAAGCTCGATGACTTGACCACGAGTGCCTGTGATGGTTGCTTTCGTGGCTGATGCTGTCTCATTTGCCGTGAGCGTCAGACTACTGCTGCCGTCAACAACCAGGTAGGAACCAGATTGGGGTGCACTAAGACTCAGCCCATCAAGGGTGGCTTGCTGGCCCGCGTTAAGTGTGAGGGAGGACACTCCGTCATCGGCCATCAGCTGACCATCCTGGTCCAAGATTCGAATGTTCTGGCCTCCGATACCTGTTATTGTCGCGATGGCGGCTGTCGGTATGCTCTCAGAGACTGGTATAGAAATGGTGCTGCCGCCATCGACGACAATGTCAGAGCCCCTCTGCGCGGCACTTAGTGTTTTGCCATCAAAAGTCGCCACCTGACCGGCGGAAATAGTGATCATAGAAGAGCCATCTACAGCCACCAAGACCTCATCCTCATTGAAGATCTTGATGAACTGTCCCCTCGCACCAGTGATTGTCGCTGCGCTACTTGATGCAGTATAATCGCCTCGATTCGGCGTGACGGTACTGCCATCTACCACGATGTAAGATCCGGTCTGAGCAGGGCCAATCGTCTGACCTCCGAACACCTTCGTCTCGCCAGGCTGTAAAGTCGCCATGGAGCTGCCATCGCCGATGATCAAAGCGCCGTCCACTGCAGACACTTGGACCAACTCATTACGATCTCCAGTGAGAGTAACACCACCAAGCGTGGTTGGGTCGCTGCCAGATAGCTTTATTGTCTTGATTCCATCTACGACAACTGCATCGTTGGACGGAGCAGCACTAACCGTCTGTCCTGCAAACGCAGCCTCCTGGCCTGGAGCCAACGTGGCGGTGGAGGTGGCATCCTGCAAGATCACCTTTCCACCAGTTTGGATGAGTGAGACGGACTGACCATTCGCTTCCGTGACGACTGCCATAGATGCTTGGGTACCGGAGCCGGTGTCTGCATCCGGAACCAATGTAGAGAAGGCCACGGTGTTTGATCCGTCAAGCTGAATACCATTGCTTGCTACGCTGAGAGCATGGCCAGCGACTGTGGCAGCTTGGCCGATGGCTAGTAACGTGGAGCTACCCGATATCGCGATAGCCACGGAGTCACCGTCTTGACTAGCAGTGATGACAGCGCTCTCACTGCCAACTGTAGCAGCCACCTGCAGAGCAGCGCTTTGCGATGCAGACGCGATAGAGCCTTGTGGGTCTTGCGCGGCGTTGTCTGTTGTAAGCTTAGTTGCTACAGCGTTGCTTGATGCAACTACACCAATCAGCGAAAACAGAGGGTCTGTCTCGGCAGTCGAAGGATCTGCGGGTTGACTATTGGACTTCGCGCCGTTGTCGCTGGCTGGTGCACCTTTTGAAGGACCATTCGGGTCTTGAGGAGCCGCAGGCGGATTGGCAGCCTGCGTGGTAAGAGCAGAACCATCTCCGCTTGGGGTTGAGCTAGCGGCAGACGCTCCTACATGGGTCGGGTCTATCGGATCAACGACGCCATTCGATGAAGCAAGGTCGTCCGGGGACTTCTCTGACGCCACGTTCCCAGCACTGGGATCGCTATGTCCCGAGATCTGCGATGCAGAGTGGCTATCAGTCTGGGAAGGAGAGGCGTCCTGGGTAGAAGCGACGGGGTCATTCGAATATGCGGTCGGAGAAGGCACCGAGGTCGTTTGCTGTGGTACGGCAGTCTTGGTAGCACCAGCGTCTGTCACAGTGGAGCCAGGCGCAGCTGGTGTTGATGTAGCGGGTCCAAGACTCGGCCCGGCCTCCGTGACAGCTCCTTGTAGTGCCTTGGGCGGATCGTAGAGGCCGCCATACCACGCTGTACATGAGGCCCAAGCAGGGTCAAGATCTTGGACCTCGGTAGGAACTGCGATAATGGGCGCATAAGGACCTATGCGGGGGCATGTGAAAGCGCCGTATTCCATGGCTTCACCTTCCTCGTACCATGCGATAGACGACTCTGCACATCTGGGTTGTTTATTGTAGATGCTGTCCGGAACGGGCTCGATCAAGTCGTTGAGGTTGAACGAAGATGTGGTATAGTACCACGCCATGTCTCTAACTTCTCGGTATTCCATACTAGACAAGTCACTATCCTTGGTCAACGGGATGATCTTATTATAGTATGTTCCGCCGACGCCATGACAGGAGTTGGATGCGTAAAGCTTATCGTAGGAGACGTAGACCGTCGGTGACGTTAGTAAAGTCCCTGTTGAGAGTCAGCGCCTCAGCCATCAGTGGTGGAGAAACGTGATGATTATCCTAGTCCACTTACCATCTACGGTCGCAACAACAAGACCTGAAACGTCCATAGAGTTCATTGAGACCATAGCGGTGGCCGTACCGTTCACTACTGCCGTAGCCGTCGCCGGAGGCCAGTAATAGAGCTGGACTGTCTCGCCTGTGATTGCGCACGTTTGACAGCCGAGCGAACAGCCAGGCGCGAATGTAGTTGCTGAGGGCCTAACAAAGCGTCAGTGAGATGTCGCGATCGGTATACGGAATGTAGTAACAGTGACCCACCAGTAGCTGGTACCACTGCGCGTAACATAGCCTGGATTAGTAGCCTGACCGTACATTGTGTACCCCATGAAATACGCAGACACGAGAGAATCGCATTCTGAGCCGGTGATGGATGCTTGTGTGCATTTTGGTTTCATAACAGTGTACTCGAAAGGGACCTCGTCGTTGGCAATGTACGTACTCCACTGAGCCTGACATTCCGACATCAAGGTAGTTGGAAGCGTACAGTTTGGCCTCGCGTACTCCCTGTCCAACACCGAGACGACTGTGGTGTAACTGAAGTCCGACTCAATATAAGTCTCGGTATAAGTCTTGGTTGAACCAGTCGAAGAGTATGACAGGATGGGCTCGTTAGCAGCAGTCTTGGTGTCTGTGGTCGTATACGTCGAGACGAGGTGACCAGGACCATCGTAAGCCGTCTCTGTGAGGGTCTCGGTCTCAACAGCGCCCGATGATACCGAGAGGGTGTAGTAATAGCCTGACTGGGAGTATCGAGTGAATGTTTCGGTCTCAAAAGAGGTAGTATCGATGTATATGACGGTTGTCGTTGGCCCAGCAGACCAGTACTCGTTCCATTGCTGCCAGCAATCACCCGAAAGTGCCAAGGACAGTGTCGTGTTGCCGGTATGGTTTCCCGATAATGCTGCTTCAGTCACACTAGACGAAGTAAGTCCACTGGTGATGACAGCAGCAGACGCGGCATAGCTACTTGTACTGTTCCTGAGGCTTTCCGGTGTAGCCGTGCCTGCTCCTGAGCGGAGCGTCTCCAGACTCGCCGAGTGCGCGGTGGGAAGGACACTGCTTGTACTCGCAGAAGCATCATTGCTCGTGGCGTTGCTCCAGATGCCAGTATTGTTCGCGGAGAAGCTCTGTGTCGTCTCTGGAATAGAGGATGTACTGGTGGAGCTGAGACCCAAGCCTGCCGCTACATAGTCGCCAACATTAGTACTGCCTTTGACAGCCGTGACAACGGCTGATATCGCGCAAAGCAACGCGTGCAGATGCATTCTGGACGCGCCAGAGACCTGTGTGAGAGTCGACGGATGGCGGACGTGTGAGATAGAAGAGACATCGGAAAGCATTCAACTGAAGTGTTAGATTGGTCACGGGGCATAGATAATGCCTGTATCTTCAGCCCTGTCAATGGGGCCATATCGCGACTCGCTACACCGCGCCGGGCAGCGCCTGCCTCGAAAGGAAAGCGGTTGATGACTGCAGTGCGGAGTTGATAGGGGCAGTACCTCCGGAGGTTGCGGGCAGTACCTCGCTTAAGGTATTACGCAGGCAGGATGAGCGCTACGCTTGCTCCCTCATCCCTCGGTCGCGCTTCGCTACGTCAAAACTACCTCATTTATTAGGCGCACCGCAAGAGAGTGTATCACGTGCATACCAATTTTGAGCTTAGTGTTCCGGGAATTGCGGGTAGTAGAGTTCCCTACATAGTTTTGTTTATACCTTACCCTTTTTAGTTAGATTATAACCGCGACTATCTCTCTTATAGAGCGCCTAAAACTATATAGTACAAAATTACGAGTTTGAATATTAAGTCGGTACCTTTAAGATTTTACTATAAACGCGTAATACTACTTACTAATAAACGGTCTTTAGTAGTAGCTAGATTAGATTAGGGGCTATTAGATAGTAGTAGTTTTATAGAAAACAATATATAAACGCGCGCGGTTAGTCGCGCGCTATAAAGCGGTTTTTTTAAGCTCCTCTATTATATAGAGATACTAAACTAACTATATACTAGACTATACGATATCTACTATATCTACCGCCTCGTAAACCGTTATAAACCGTCGTAAACCCTTAATCTACGTTCGGCTTAGTATTACTTATCTCGCTCTAGCTAGTACTACTATATATACTCTCTACCTTCGATAACGGCTTCGGCTAGCGACTAGAGCGCGTTTACTTTATAAATACTAACTTTAGTACTAGTAGATTAGTAGAGCGCTCTATAAGAGGCTACTATTAAGAAGAGCTTAGTATACGCGTTAGTAATACTATCGGCAAACTATACGATCTAGTCGTAGGTCGGTTATAGTAGCGACAATTACTAGTAATAGGTATAGCTAGCTTCCGTTTCTTTCTCTTAGCTCGGTAAGGTATTTCTAGTACGTTATACTTAGTATCTATAAGAGTAAGAGTATCTTTATTATTAGTTAGACCGTCGCCCTCGAAGTAACCGGAGTCTATAAGGCGTACGAGCTCTATAGCCTTAGTAATAGTAGTAGAAGTAGAGCCGGTAGTAGGAGTAATAGTAACGGCCGCGCTAGTAGCGTTAGTAGAAGTAGTACTCCTAGTAGTAGTAGTAGTAAAGCTCGTAAGAGGACTACTATTCGTACTACTTCGCCGAGCTAGTAATTCCTACTAACCGACGGTATTACTACGCTCGAATTAAGTATCGAACGCTCGCTATATAGCGGATAGGCCTAGTCCGGAAGTAGGAGTTAATACTATAGTCTAACCGACTACTACGCGTTACTATAGCGACGTTTACGCTAAGTTTCGTAGTAAGTCGGTAATATTCTATATCTATAATTAAGCTCTAACTAGCGTAATAGGATTCGCTTATTATATCGCTCTTAGAGCCTTCTCGGCCTTCTTACGCCTCTTCTACTCTATAGCGTTTAGTCTATTAAGTTAGTATAACCTCTCTATATCGCGAATAGTAATATTAAGATTCTTAGTTAGCGTAGTAAGGAGCTTATCCTTCTACTCCTATACGGCGAGTTATAGTACGGCGGCTAATAGTAATTCCTTAGTAAGTACCGTCTATTTCGTAATAAGCGAGCCCTTTACCTTATATAGGCGCGAGAGAGACTATAGTATCGTCTCTTCTATAATTATATTAGCCGGTATCTAGAAGTAGTAAGAGTCGGAAGAGAATAGGTTATCTACCTCGCTCTTAATCTACGTAGTAATAAGCGGTAGAGTAGTACTAGTACGTAAGCCGGTAGTTAGTTTAGTTAGTATTAGTAGTCCTAGTAGTAGACGAGGAAGATTATAATATAGAGTAGGATTATATTAGTTATAATAACGCTCTAGTAGTAGTAGTTCGTAAGGATATTAGTATAACGCCTCGCCGAGCTCCTTAAGTAATCGGCGACGTCTATAATAACTAGAAGGTAAGTTTTCGTCGCTATTCTAGATACGTATAAAGTTCGCTAGTATATTGTCCCTCTATACTTACTTAGAGGCGGACTAGTATACTAACTTATCTACGCTCTCGTCGTCGCTATTACTACTAGCGCCGGTATTACTACCTAATATACCGCTATTAGTACTAACTACCTTGTCGCTTACGTAGAGCTCGTCGATCTAACGTAAAGTACCGAGTAGGCTTAGTATTACTAGTAATAACCGCTTCCCTCTACGCGCCTTCTTCTTTATAGTAGCGGCTACTAGCTCTAGCCGTTCTTTCTTTAGGCTACTATCGATAACGTATAATAGGAATAGGAATACTTCGCCGAATAGGCCTAGCTATCGACAAGCTCTACTAAGGCGCTACTAAGTGTCCTCGACGTCGCGAGTAATAGTAAACTTCTATTAGATAACCTATAGAATATCCTTTATATTAAGACCGACGCTAAGTACTACGGTATAGATTATAAGCCGGATCCGCGAGTCCTTCTTATAGAACTCTTCGTAGTATCGAGTCTAGTCGGTAGGGGCGACGTTACTAGTATAGCCTTATACTACCTTATAGACGTTAATACTACCGTTTACGCCGCTCTAGGTATACCGCTCTCTTAGATCCGGAAACTTCGTAGTTAAGTCGACGAGCTATTGTCGTACCTAAGCTACGGTATTTATAACGTACTAACGGCCGTCGATAAATAGTAGCGTCTTCTTAATCTAGAGCTAGGTAGCCTTCTTAGTCGCTTCGTCTACGGCTCCGTCGATAATAAAGTATAGAAGGTTGTATACTCTAAGTAAGCCGCGCGGTATTACTTTAAAGATATATATAATCTCTAGACAGTCGACGCTACTACGTAGAACTCGAGTTTATAACGTATTAGGTCCGATACGGTAGAAGCTACTATACTAGAGTACGAAGTCCTATATATCGGCCGTTATAGTCGTAGTATAGCTAAGGAATATAGTGTCGCTACGAAGGATACTACGTAGTCCGGCTACCTAAGTATACTTAGTACGGAAGGACTTACCCTATAGCTTAACTAGATAAGCTTCGTCGATAACGATTAGGCCGATTTGTCGCTATACCGCTAGTAGTCGAAGTATCTTATTAAACTCTAGCGATACGGCCTACTCCGGACCTATAATAAGTTACTAGTATTCGCTATTCGCAATATTCCGGTATATATTAGGATTAGCGCGTTTCGTCTCTACCGTAACTATATAGGCCCTTATAACGCTACTCTTTAGTTACGTAATATCCTATTCTTACTTAATACTAAGTCGGTTAAGAGGGACGAGCTAGATAGTAATACGGCCGGTTAATATTATATAGGCCTAATATACTAGACTCTTACTATAGCTAGTACGTATAATAAAGAGTATATCGTTCGATACGAAGATAAGCGCTTAAAGAACGTAAATCTACTTAATCTTCGGCTAAAACTCCTTATCCGGATATAGCGCTTTTAGTAGCTTCCTTATATCTCTCGTAATTATTACTTTATAGAAGGGCTCTACCTCTATATACTACGTAGTATCGAATATAAGCTACTAGACCTCCTACTATAGCGCTATCGGTATCTTCTAGATTTACTAGCGGAAGTATATCGTCTT
>JAKLLW010000533.1:0-30666 GCA_022814695.1 Neocatenulostroma microsporum
TTCGCGAAGGCATGTCTCAAACGGCTATGTCACGTTGTCTTGTGTAGAGCGCCTCTCAGCGCCAGGGCGCTGCTCAGGCTCGGCAGTGATTAAACATCGCCGATGAGTGACAAGCATAGTACAGTGGAAGCGCATTGCCGGTCGTTTCCACCTGCTAGATCTCGCGCATGCATGTGATACCTCCATGCGTCGCCTTGCAGCGTGAGCAACCTATACCTAGGTTTCCAAGTCCACGGTGGATTGGTTTGAATCTACCAAAGCTACCATGGATCCACTGTGGGTGCTACTGATCCGTGGGAGACACGTGACCCCCTACTTGGTAGAGGGCTGCTTTAGGCAGCCACACTTGGCCTGAGGCACCCCGGAGCGGACCTGTTCCGGCTCCGCACGGGGTCATGGTAGGGACGTGCCCGTCATGTGATTGTGTTACCCATATGGATTTCATTTGAATCCACGAAAGCTACCATGGATCCACCGTGGTTTGGTAGCGGTGGAGTGGTGGGACGGAACCCTACCCATACCCAGAAAGTCAGAAGAAGGCGAACGGCGGTATTAATGTCTTGGTGTTCTATCAAGAAGTCGATCGACGCCATTGCCCCTCCAAGCACCCCGCCATCCTTGCCGTTCTGGAGAAAGCTGCCCAGCTCCTGCCGAATCTGCCACTAGCTTCCCACGAGGTAGCTGCAGTGTGACTGCAGCAACTTTGCGAGTCAAGCTGTAGATCCACCAGCACTGCCTCTGCCATCGTGAGTTGCCGTTAGCTACGTACCTGTGCACGGAACAACACCGTCCGTTCAAAGAGAATGCTTTGAAAGCAACTGCACGTGCACTGACGGCGCAACTTCGGCACTTGGCTGCAGCTATATTATCTCGTTGTATGTAGCTGGCTAAGTTGCCCACAACCGGCGTATCCACTATGAGGTCTTCAGGCCAGCCCCATATCGTGCGGCCGTGCCGGGTTATACTTCAACCGAGTTGCCGCCATGGCAGAGCCCGTTGAAGATACGGGCCGATTTGGCCGCGTTAGGCTACGAGCTCCACGGAAATGACACTGCGATTGGCACCCTGTTGAGTGCCTCCTGCAGGCCTGTGAGTGTTGGGGGAGCGTTGGGGGTAGCGACAGTGTGTGCTTGCATCGGTCGGTGACCCACGACTGCAGCCTCGACCTCAACAAGCGTCTAACGGCCGTCATCGTCAAAGCTGCCAAGCCACCAGGAGGGCCAGCACCTCACTTCTTGCCTTTCTTCTTCTTCTTGCCTCCACCACCACCGCCGGCTCCACCGGGTGCTTGTTGTGGCTTGCTGTCGGCTGTAGTTGGGACGCTGTCCTTCGTCGACGTGGTGGCTGTAGGTTCTGTGCTTTGCTCGACCGGCACTGCAACATCCTCCATCACAGTATCTAGAGATGTCCGTCAGCGCAAAGTCCATGAACACCGTTTAAGTTTAAGCGTACCTTCTGCCTTCACTGGCAATGCTGCCATATGCCTCCCTAGCCGACCAAGTCCATTGATCAACCGGCCAACATCTGCGGCCCTATCCGTCTTGAACTTGAGTACGACGCCTGACTCTGGATCGTATGTCTTCAATACCAGCACCGCCTTTGGCACCCTTGGAGCAGCATTCGCCTTCACGTCTGCTTCGCCATCTCTTTTCCGCTTCTTCGGGCTCTTGTACTTTGGCGATTCAAGGTTCGGCATTTTGTATTTGGTCGTGATGCGTGTCTATCCCAAGCCATTAGCTTGCAAGCCTGTGGTGGCAGTCCTTGGCCATACTTACGCACCGTGGTCGGGCGCGCTTGCAGCAACAACGCAGATTGCCGCTGCCATTCTTCTGCAGTGCTGAGGTACACCATGGTCGCGGACTAGAGTGTTTATCGACGATATCTCACACAACACTTGAGTTCGGTGAAACATACCTTCATCTCAAAATCCAAATCTCGGATAGAGAACGGGCCGAAGCGTCATCGTCCCGAATAGGAAACAGTGCTCTTCTCATGTTGAGGTTTTTTTCGAAAACCATTAGTTGTCGAGTCATCTCCGGAGAAGATTCTGGGCTGTACGTGTGGATTCGAAAGGCTGCGAGCCTCGATCAAGCTAGAGGAAATATCGCTTCTCACTTTCTCTCGTCGACAATACTCAATCGCCAGACTTCCGTAGGTTCTGAAGATATGGCCGCCACGAGTGAGCCACAAGGTGAGCGCCCGGAGTCCCAGGACAATTTCTCGCCGTTGCTGGAGGGCCTCATGGACCGAGCTACCATACTACTATCCGAGCTAGAAGCATTTCGGAACCGCCTGAGAGATCTCAGGCAAGAAGGCAACGTCGAGCTCGGTTCGTTCAGAGGAAGTATTCAGGCAGAACAAAGGCTCCTGAAACGTCTATGCGACAAGCCGGATGATGGCGAGCCGTCTAAGCATGTGGTCAATTCGACGAACCTACCCTTCATGGAGAGCCTTTGGAGCATAGCGAAGAGGTCGAGAGATGTGATCGCGTTGCACAAACGCATCTACACTACGCCAGGCCGCCGATCGATGTCGCAAGGGATGCGCCATGTTCATCTCAACGAGACGAATGCTCGGGAACGGGGCCCGAAAGACTCTGCGGTCAGCGTAGACGTCATTGCAGATGGCGGGAGAACGTGGACCAAGCTATCTCTTATTACGAAGTCGAGGCTACTTTTCGATCTCGCCAAGCAAGGCTGGGACTCTGGAGGCTCAGAAGGAGATGAAGACGATAATGTACTTCCGCCAAATGACGCAGACGACGACTACGATGTACCACTGGTCAAGACTGTCAAAGAGCTCACTCGTGCAGCCCAATGCTTCCGCGTACGGAGTAAAGCGCCGCAAGTTCACGTCATGCTACCACGTATCAAGCCAGGCGAGACACCAGAGGTGGACGCCATCCTTGACAAATGTCGAGCTACAGGTGCTATCATCTCCTGTGGCGAGGACGTCCAAACTACCCCTTCGATCGAAAAGGCGCTCCTTACTATGGCTCCAGACCCGCGGGAGACCTTCTCTGATGAACTGAACATCGATTGCACTATCTTGCTTGCTCTCGTGTCCGAGTTCTCACACGCCAAGGTGTCCAAGGAACCCTGGTTCCACAAAGCACTGAACCGCCAAGTTGAGATCGAAGATAACGAGAACCTACTTCCATCTCTGTTGTACCCGGCCATGGCCAGTCATGTTCTAGTCTGCACCAAGGAGGCAGTGAAAAGGATGAGGGAGATTGTTAATACGATTGGCACGCCATCCGAGAGAGCACGCACGGCTATCTTGCTGGGCGATGATGCGGACAGAACGCAATCACAGCTGGTACAAGATATGCAGGAGTGGTCGGCGTACCCAGTGCCGAATGACTGGCAACTACCAATACGTGTTGTCGATCAGAACGAGAACGATTGCCAAGCCGCTCTACCTGCACAGGCCGACCAGGTCGGCAAGGCAATGACAGACATCAACAAGTCAATATTCCTTCATGGCTGGGCCGTAGGTCGCACAACCATAACCAGCAACCGGACAGTCGTCAAGCAGATGGAGAACGACCTCGAGCGATTTGAAGACATCGACGATAACGCTTGGCCACGAATATGGCTGTGTCCTACTGCCCGATCTTTGGTGCGTACAATCATTATGAGTGAACCTCACGGAGGTCGTCTGAAAAGCTGGAAACATCCGGAGGTTCGAGAGATCATCTGCTAACTTGTAGACCCATCGCTTCTAGGTGGGCAAAGAGAAGCGTGGCGCGAAGAAAGCCGAAGACCGCAAGGGCGACGTCTGGCCTCTACCGGATCCGCTTCGGCGTGAGCAGCAAAGACGCAATGGGCTTGATGTGCTGTCGCAGAGAGAAGGTCACGAAGTGGAGGATCTGAGGCCGAACGGCTACCCGTGTGATGAGGTGCTTGCAGCGAAGAATGCTTCACAGCGCTGAAGTAACGGTCCGTGGAGCCTGGCAGACAAAGGTCTCACTACCTTGGGCGTTGCTGTGTCTACAGAAATCCTGTACGTCGAAATGCCACTACATCTCCTTCGGACAATTTCAAGATGTCGATATTACCGAGACAACACAAACTTGTCTCTAAAGGATACAAGCTCGATGCGTCTATCGCATGATTCTCACATAGCCTCGTGATGACCGTGTCGACCTGAGATCCTAACGACAAGGTCCGTTGGCGTTGCCGATGCCAATCTGTGCGCCTTGTGATCGCAAGTTCTTCTCCACTCTTGGAGGGCCCGTACAGCCGCATAGCGGTCGCAGGCCTGTCTGGAGAGTTTGTTAGGCTGCGTTTGAGTATCCCAGACGGCACGTGCGGCCGCAAAGCACCGGCCGGCGAATACAAGAGCTCCAGTATTGTTGGGGACTGATGGGGAGGGCGACAAGCCCCAACATCAGCAAGGATCGGATGCTCTGGTCATTGTCACGCATGTCCTGTATATCACGTGAACTCAGGCTACAAAAGATGTCGAAAGTCAATTGCTAGATCTGGAAGGACGCATTGTACGGGCAGGGCAGCGGTATACAAAGGGGACGCTGGAGACGGATCGATCAAAGAGCGTATACTGTACATTCCATCAACTACTCAGGGCGCACCAATTCCAGCCCCTGCCTGAACTTCATGACAAACTAACGGCGCATACAGCAGCTTTACAAGCCTTGTCGAAACCGAGATCCTACATCCCCACTGAAGCCTATCATTCCCCAAAGAGATCTTGCTCTCCATTTCCCTGATCCGCATCGAATGCGAAGTTGCTCGCCTTCTGATCGCTTTGCCCACCGCCGTTCTGCCCGCCCTCATTTGCAGGACCGAAGAGATCGTCCACATCACCGATCGCACCGAAGTCGAAGTTGAAACCTGGCATTAAGTCGCCAGGCGGCATCATGGTGTCAATACCCTCCATCAGACCACCAAACTCGTCGTCCTGTCTGTGAAGACCGAACATCCCGTCGAAGTCGTCCATGTTCCCGAATGCTGGCTGGCTGTTCGGCGGCATGCCGCCAGTCGCGACAGCTCCACCTTTGGACATGTGCTCCGCCAACGCACTCTCGAGACCGTCGCTCTTCGCTGCACCGTATGTATGCGACGCAGTTGGCGCAGTCCCAAGCTGAGGATCAAGAACAAACGGCTCCGCGAACGCCTGGCCTTGCGTCTCCACTCCAAAGCCACCATCCTTCATCTGCTGCTGGGTCTTCAGATGCTCTAGAGTACCCTGCCTGAAGGTGAAGCCGCAATTCAAGCAGCTGCAGTACGGGCTCGGCTGGACGTTGTGCTCCTCATGAGCGTGAGACAGCACACCCTCCCGATTCCCAAACTCAGCTTTGCAGTTAAAGCACTGCACCCTCTCATCGGCGAAGTTGTCTGGGCCAGAGATGCCAGGAGCATCGTTAGTGGTAGGAGCTGTCGGCTGGTAGTCGTTGAAGTCGAAGACATCCTCTGCAAGCATATCGACACCCCTTGTCTGTCCAGTAGCTTGCTGCTGCTGCTGCTGCTGTTGAGAGCGCTTCTGCCCCCAATGCCCGCCTTTACCTGGACCCTGGTCGGTTCCATGGGTGGACTTCATGTGCCTGTTCAGCCCCCACGGCCTGGTGAAGCCTCGAGAGTGGTCGCCGCAGAGCTGACACTTGTACGGCCTCTTGCGCGTGTGCTTCTCTCGGACGTGCTGATTGACGTTGTGAGGACCGCTAAATCTTTTGACGGAGCCTGTGTCGTCGATGCAGCCGTAGGGGCAGGGGTGAGTCTTCTTTGTTGGCTTCTTGATCGGTAGTTGAGGCCGTGATTGCTGTTGTGGTTGATCTGCAGCCGGGGCTGGTTGAACAGCGGACTGCGGGAAGTAGGGGCTCGACGCGTGGGTTGCTTGGTTGGGGAACATGATTGCGTTGCCGTGTTTCTTCTTGTCTTCTTGTTTGTGGTATACTTCTTTTCTATGCTCTCGTCTGATAGAGAAAAGTACGTCTGCTTCTCTCGTTCTCTCTTCGTTGATATGACAAGGAAAAGAAACACAGGAAAAGCGACCTACCTCCCATCTAATACTTCTACCCAGTTGTTAACACCTAATACAACACCTCTATCCTCGTCCCATCGCCCTCACCTCGAGAAGTACAACCCATTGTGCCAACAGCAGTGAAGCGCTAGAGCCAATCAGGGAGGCACGATGGACAAAGAAAATCCAGCGGAAAGCAGACAATGGCATTCTTCTCGACGGCCAGGACAAAGAGATTGTGAGTGGTAGGCAGCAGAGCGTAAAAGTGTGTTCGTGAATGGAGACAGGCGTTTGCCATGGATCGTCTCGCTAAGAGCCGACCGCTCGTGAAGGCGATTATTCGCAATCTGCTGGAAGTATCCGATGGGAAGAGCTGATGCGCTGTTCCCGCGTCGGGGGTGGATCCCGGCTCTGATCGCCCTATACGATAGCCGTCCTTGCGCCATACATACTCGTAGAGCGTTCAGCAAGCCATTTCGATCCGTCGTCGTGCGTCCATGCTTTCGTAGCAATGCTCCGAGCCCGCTTCAACGCCGCGCTATACCACCATCCCCTTCCAGCCCGTGGAAAGCTTCGACATCAGTCGTAGAAGATCATCTCCTTCACTCCCTCTCATAGAAGATCTCATGATACCGGTGCGTGGCATCGACCACCGCCTCCACCGCGTTGAAGTCTGTCATACTCGTCAGCACAACTACCCTCCCAAAACTTCTACCCACTGACCATCACCCAGCGAACCAGTCAGTAGAATGGAGAGGCAAGAGTGGCACATACCAATCTCCCCAGCCGGTCCCATATCAGTAGACGCCATCATCTTGACACTCAAATCCTGCTGCACTTTCCCGATGATCTCGACCGCGTGATTCATTTGGAGATGTGCATCCTATATCTCATCAGCGACAATGGTGCGAAAGGTGAGTGATATGAGCTACCCTATTCAGATGCACAACAACCTCTCCATTGGCATCAATGGTAGCCTGCTCGCCACGCAACTGGTTCACTTTTCCGAGAATGCGGACGGTGCGGTGGGAGAATTGTCCGAGGTAGGGTTGCGTGACACGGGGTGTAGACTCTGCCATGACGTTGCTATGAGTGTGTTTGCAGGCTCAGGTTGGGCGCGAACGTTGCTGGTTGTTTGATTGAGATTGAGAAGTCGACGTTTGAAGTTTGGACGCGTCGAGGTCGCGTTAAGTGGAGTCTTGGCATTACGGCCCGTGCCAGCATTCTGTTCACTTGAACGATGTGACGGCAGTAAATGGTACGAATACAGACTTATCTACACAGACAGTTTACAAGAGCGAGATATTCCTACGCGCTCACAGACTCCTCACTCGTCGGTCTAGGCAGAAATCCCATGCTCTCCAACCTCGCCTGCTCCCTCACCGCCTCATTCTCCCTAACCCTCCTCAAGATATCCCCCTTCATCCCATCCAACATATCCCTTCGCCTCTGCACCTCATAGCTCACTCTCCCCTCAGACGACCTCCCCACACCACTGACCTCTTCACCCTCCGGCGCAGGCAACCAATTCGCGCTCCTCTTTCCCCACTGCCGTTCCTTCCACTCAGAGATATCCTCAATCGCCTCCTGCCGAGCGTGCGGCGCGGCGTACTTGGACCAGCCCATGCGCTCGTGTTGGACAGATTCGGGCCAGAATTCTGCGTACTCGGCGTCGAATAGGTCATGCCATTTGATGGTGAAGCCTTCGGTGCTGAAGATTGGCGAGTTCGCGCGGCGAAGTTTCTGGCGCAATGGACCGCGCTTGGGGATGTTCGATTCTTCGCGCGGCGGGAAGGAGGGGAGGATGGATGCCCAGTCGATCTCGGTTGTCTCTGCAGAAGTAGGTGCTGATGGTCCAGATGCTTCCGCTGTGGGTGCTGGCGGTGCGGTGGTGGTAATGGGTTTGCCGTCTGGTGTAAGCATGGGCGCCTCCACAGCTTCCTGCTGGCGACTTGCAGCAGCGACTGTGGACGTCTCTGCTGCCCTCTGAGCCTCGTCTCCAATCAATCCAGTAGTCTGCAAACTCTCCAACTCCCTCTGCGCGTTCTCCTGTGCCAACCGTAAACTCTCCACCGTCTCAGCACTCCCGCCTTGCTCCTCCGCTGCTCTGACTTCCTCGCCAGCCAACTCCACCTTATACTCCTGTAGCCTAACGCGCAGCCCATCCGCCTCAGCCGTCATGTCACCGCTATACGTCGGCGCAGTAGCGGTATCGTACGCAACCTGCATCTGTCTCCTCCGCAATCTCAGACCGTGTAATGCCGCTCTGGCTGCTTCCGCCTCTTCCGGGTCCGCTCGCAGGGTCTCCATTAGCTCTGCCTGCCGCAGTGCGATCTTTGTGTCTAATCTTCCCAGACCGCCCGTTTCAGCTTCGCGCGCCAGTCTGCGCAACTCACGGGCACGGTAGCCCTTGGATCGCGCAGGATAGTCTTGTTCTGTCGCCGCCGCAGACTTCTTTGCCATGTTGCTGTCTTTTTGCTGTTGCCGCGCCGCTTGCATCTCCTGCCTCTTCGCAGGATCCTTGGCATCCGCAACAGCATCAGCAGCGAACTGCATCCTTAGCCTCCGAGCATTCAAGCGATACCACTCCTTCCTCAGCTTCGTCTTACTCAAGCCCTCTTCGTCATCCTCCTTGCTCTCCATTCTCTGTTTCATAGCCTCAGCCTGCTGTTCCAGCTGCTGTAGCTCTCCTTTGCTAGCCGCCTCAGCGAGCTCAAGCATCTCCTTGACCTCTCTGTCCCTTTCCTCCCTCGCTTCTTTTGTCCTATCCTCAACAGCCTTGACACCCATTTCCTCTTGTTCGAGTAGTACAGCCGCCAAGTCCGCCACAGAATTGGCCTTCTGATCCATCACCCCCTTGACCCTCATATGCTTCTTCCGTCTCCGAATAACATCGTACACTGACTCCTTTTTGCTGCCGCCCCTATACGTCAACTTATCCTTCTCTATGGCGATCTGCGCGTCTGTGTACGGCTTTGAGAGCAACGGGCTCGGTGTCCAACATAGTTCGTGGAGCTTTCGGTACTCGCGCAACTTCTTGAAGGCATGGAGGCCCTGTGCGACGGTATGTGGGTGTGAGGTGGGGAGGGAGAGGGTGTAGAGAGGTTTCCAGAGGTCTTTGCGGACGTGGGTGGGTGTGTTGTTGGCACCAGTATCGGGGAGTTGTTTCAGCGCTGTGTTGCTCTGATATTATTGTTAGTAGGTTGGTCAGGCTATGGGGATATTGAGGCGTACATTGAGCGTCTGTGATAGCGAGTAGACGACCTGTTTCGTCCGGATGTGGCAGTAGGCATAGATGTATCGACCATGCTCGGCGGTACGCAGGGCGCCGGGGCGTGCTTTTCGCATTGTCGCTATTCTATTGATGTATGTAGTAGTCCTATGTTACTGCGCCATTGATGGGAATCTCGTTGGATGGTCCACGACATGGTCTCGTCCTCCATCGAAAGTTCGCCCTGGGCTTCACTCAAGACACCCCCGAAGCTCCCCGCAACTGACACCAGCAACTCCTCCTCCACCGCGGTAGGCATCAACCCTCTACACATGCGACAGACCATGACAGACTGAGGGCGGAGACGAGGCTTTCGTATGCTATATGAGCCTCGCGTCCAGAGCGATGAATGGCAAACAAGCCTACGCGACCGCCTCAGCAGCCGGATGGCTTTGCCCGGCGGGATAGACCATGGCTTCTGCCTTCCGTATGCGACATCACTCACTCTCGTACCATCGACATATTCTGACTTCAATTTTTTCAGAACCGGAAGCTCCGTAACTTGATCTCCATCTCCCTCCGCAACCTCTCGTTGAGCCCACCGTCACCCTCCAGGCAGCGTGGGAAGACAATCGACGATGATGCCGTGCCCAACAACCTCGTATCACCGGCGAAGCTACTTGCATTGCGTGAGCAGAAAGCACTGGGTACGTCGAGAAGCTCCAGCGACCTTCGAAGCGACCTGAAGCGAGTAAACGAAGATGCGGTAGCGGACTCAGAGCCCGATCTACCTAGCCGTGCCAACGGTAGCCCGACAAAAGGCAGAGGTAGAGCTTCCAGCAATGTACGCACGCCTCAGAGACCAAGTCTAGCCCGGGCAAGACGAAGAAGTACGCTAGAGTGGGTCAATGCCACACCACAGCGACGGCAGGAGAAGCTCGAGAGCGTCACTGCCGAACGAATGGCAGATGTCTTCTTCAGTATTCACGTCGATGGCGTGGACGAGCCAGTATACGTAAGCGAAGTCGTCGAGCGGACCATGAACCCGACGTTTCGGCAAGTGGACTGGTCTGCCTGCGGTCCCGGAATCACCAGGCTCGACAACATGATCCTACGCTTCTGGTACGAGACCGCGAAGATGGAGCAATGGGGTCAGCTTATGGAGATCACATTGAGTCTAAGAAACTTGCAGTATCTGGGCAAGAGTCTGGATCAGTTCCATCATCCTCTCCCGCAGAACGCAGTCATCTTCCACCTTACAGACGGCGTTTATACCTCATTCCAGTCGCTTTCGGATTATGTGCCGGCTGCGACGGGGCCGCCATCGCGAACCACGAGCGCAAGAACACTACCCACGGCCTCATTCGACGCACTACTCCGGCTCTCAAAGCTGGATGACAGCATCCAAGACGCTCTAGCAACCCGCAACAAGATCGCTGCGGACCTCGAAGAGCTACTGGAAGCGAACAAAGACGCCCTTACTGAGCGCGACCGCGTCCCAGAAGCTGAGGACAGGCTTAAGACCATCGAATACGCCAAGAAGACAGTCGAGAAGCAGGTTGAGAAAGCGCGCAAGCAGCAGGACGAGAAACGAGCACTACTCCGCAACCGACGCCAGCTCATGCAGTCCGATCGCGAGAACCGCAAGACTCAATTTTCGCACATGGAGAGCAGCAAGCCAGAACTCCCTAGCATGCGAGATGAGAACGAAGTGAAGAAGAAAGCGATACAGAACCAACGGCGGCGGATCTGCGAAGACCTGCAGAAGATCTATCCCATCCACCCTGCCTCCGGCAAGGGTCCAGGCAGCCTCGCTTTCACGATCCGTGATTTACACCTGCCCAACTCCGAGGACCTCGATGCAGAACCTCCAGAGAAAGTAGCAGCGGCTTTCGGACATGTCGCCCACGTCGTGCTCATGCTGTCTTACTACCTAGCTCAGCCGTTACCATATCCAGTCCAGCCGCGGAGTAGTACGAGCACCATCTCCGACCCCATATCCCTGTTAAAGACGAATGCGAGTACGACGCAGAGCTACAAAGACGAGAACCTCCTGCGTACTTACCCGCTCTTCGGGAAGGGCGTACCCAGGTTTCGATTCGAGTACGGTGTCTTCTTGCTTAACAAAGATATTCAGATCCTGCTCGAAAGCGCTTACAATGTTCGCGTGTTGGACATACGTCAAACCCTACCCAATCTCAAATACTTACTCTACGTGGCAACGGCTGGAGAAGGGGAGCTTCCGGCTAGGAAGGCGGGAGGGGTGAGAGGGTTACTGAGACCTGCTACGCCGGATGTGAGTAGGACGGGGAGTAATGAGTCGACTAGTAGTGCGCTTTCGGGGCTGCTTTGGCACGACGTGAAGACTGGTGGTGCGAATGGTAAAGTGAGAGGGGCGACGGCTGTGGATAGTCTGAAGAGGAGTATGGGTGGACTTGACGGGAGGAAGAAAGGGTGATAACGGTTGATTACCATCGCATATGCCAGCAGAATTCGGATATCTGCGTTCAAGAGCGGTTATCACTTGGCACTCGACTGAGCTCGCATAGTACCCAACATCATTGCACATACTCTCGCCTCAGGCTCTGTAACAAAAGCGGTATCATGAACTTCTTGCTTCCATGATCTCGAGCAGTCGGTATCTGCCCTGGCAACGAACGCGCCGGGTAAGCTACCGCGGGCGGATGTAGGGACGACCGGCAGACTCATTGTGGAGAGATATATCACCAAATGAAAGCCGGAAACAATACGTACGGCCACAGGTCGCAGAGAACTGGGCATCCCATCCGTACTGCGATACTGTCGACGACTACGCTATAGTTACCACAGCATTGTGTGAAGCTAGAAATCGTCTAACACTCACAAAGACCAGTTTCCGGACCCAACTGCAGCGACTTTACGACTCAGCCCCCGCGCAGGAGACGGTGGATGTCAGTGCAGGCGTCTCCTTCTACCAACTCATATTTCAGTACTTTATTCTACTGATCGTCATTTCATGAGCGCAGCCAGTAATGTTTTGACTAGCTTCGTTGACAGGTCTACTTCCACAAGCACCCGCGGTTTGTAAAGGCTTCTCTCACTCTTGCGCACTTAAGAGGCCAACTGCGAGTTCATTCTCGCGTGAATGATTACCAGACAGATCGCACACCAGCATCATATACTACAAGCAGTCTGATGGTCCCCAATCTAGTGTGGCCGCGTCAAGTACATGTCTCCCATTGCTCACGCTAGCCTAGTCGTTTCTACCACCTTGCTCGAACTTACTGCACTGCCGTCTCCTGCTATCCTCCTTCTCGAAAAGCTGGAGCACAGTACTTGCGCCGCAACTGGCCCCAACTAAGGGTATCTAATGGTGAACGGTACAGTTTTCGCAACGATGTAGTCTTCTGCCAGAGTTGGATCACCGAAGATTCTTAAGGCCCTCACTACGATGCTATACGTCCCCGCGGGCGCGACCGAGCCGTCTTCCAATAAGCCAGCGAAGTCGCCAATCAACAGACCTCGGGGCACATAGTACGCGGGAAAGCCAAAGATGTTTCCCAAAGTCCTGAGACCGAGGACGGTCGTGACGTTGCTGCCGTATGGGTGCCAGCCGTGGGGATGCTGGCCATAGGGATGTGGACCATAAGGATGCGTGCCAGAAGGCACCAAATCCGCACGTACTAGCGCAGAGCCAAACGGCATCGAGCCGATGATCTCCGGGTAGACGGTGGCATTGGTAGCCGTAGCGTTTGTTCGAGGGTTCGGCAACATGAATTTTCTGTTCGCCGAGACGGGTGCGTAGTTGGATTGATCGGTAGCGAGATATGTATTCGCAGCGTCGAGCACGGTTTGCCGGTACATGCTGCCAACAATGCCCTGATACGGGAGGCTAAGACTGCTCCCGTCACTGCCGTTCATCGTAATGTAGCCGCTGTAGACTGGCAAGCGAGCGGCGCTCAGTCCTCTAGGCGGAGTAAGGGTAAAGGAGACTATGGCCTCGCTATCAGCGGCGACTACAACCTGATGACAGTGTTAGCAGGAGCCATTCGATACTCCAGAACAACCGCATCCTCATGGAGATGGATATGGCAGCACAAATACATCTGCCGCATGTTGTCGGCAGTAACAGCAGCCACTTCTGTGACTGGCGCTCAGGACTTGAAGATCCCGTTGGCACGTACCTGTTTGCCGTACCCAAAGTCAATATTGGCGTAATTCTGTACCAGCTCGTTAGGAAAGAGGGCAGGATAGAGAGTATCGTTGGGCGCAAAGGTATAGCCAGTAGCGGCTCCAATGTTCGACAGCGTGTAGGTGACGTCTTCATTTCCAGTGTTGTAAAGAGTAAAGTTTGCTTGCCTGCAGCGAAGTCAGCAATAGCCTGGATCAGGGTGACTGCTACAGCTTACCCAACAAAATGATCGCTATCGTTGAAAGCTATGCTCGACACACTAAGGAGCGTGGTAGCATACGCAGCATCATAGGCTTGAACCAAGCCGGCACCTTGTTGCGGCACTGGAGCGAGATAGTTGAAAGTATCTGCACCATCGTTCCACAGATTTGGATTTGCAGTGGCCGCCAGTGCGTTCTCCATCGTGGCCGGGTCAAGGGTACCGCGGACCTCTCCTATCAAAGCGATAATAGCTGCGGTGATCGGGCATGCCATCGACGTGCCAGACAAGATTGCATAAGCGCCGAGGTCAAGCGGGTAGAGACTCAGGATATTGCCACCTGGCGCACTGACCTGTGGCTTGACATCGAGCTCGAATGTCGGGCCCCAAGTGGTATACGTACTGAGAAAGCCGCCAGTCAGATTGTTCGGTTTCTGTGAGAGAAATTGCGGCGCAAAGTCTGGATCTATGATATTGAGCGTAACCGTCTGGTTCTTCACAAGGTAGCTGATCCACTCGACACCCTGGTCTGCCGATACCATGCCCACCCCCTCGATGCCTGGTACGTCTGCGGTGACGGCCACAGTGCCTGACGGCATGTTGTTGTAGATCATGACGTAGCGGGCACCGGCGTTGACAGCATTGGTGACCTTCTGCACAAATGTGCATGTACCGCGGCGGATAAGTACAACGTAGTCGGACAGATCCGGTGTACTCGCAGGATATGGATCACAGCCATTCGCAGGGTCACTGGTGTTGTAGCTAACAGCCCAGAGAGGTAGACTCACGTTGTCGTAGCTGGGTGTTCCAGCAGTCCAGCCGAAAGACTCAGTAGTCCCATTGTTGACGAAGTACGTTGCATTCAGCAGAATAGACGGCGATAATATATTGTCGACAGATGCGACCGCAGTGACGCGCTTCCCGTCTGCAGCAGTACTGGCGTAGAAGAGTCCTTCGGCGCCTTCGTTACCTGCGGAGACCGTACATGGGACGCCGGCTTCGACGATGCGCTGAACCGCCACAGCCCAAGGATCTTCGCTCCAGCCTGACAGACCTCCTATAGAGGCCGTAATGATGTCTGCGCCGTCCTGATAGGCTTGATTATACGCAGCGATTAAGACATCGTTGCCTGCACTGCCGGCACAGCCGAAAACCCGGTACATGCCAAGGACAACGCCCGGAGCAGCCCCGGTAAAGCCGTACGGATTGGCCTGAGCGGCGATGATGCCACTGACGTGCGTGCCGTGACCTTCGCATGTGTCCAGCGGATCCGGGTCTGGCATTGGTGTGGTAAATCCAGTATATGCGTCACCCACGAGATCGGTGCCGAATGCGACCAAACAGCCTGGGCCGAAGCAGCCACCAAGAGCAGGGTGATTGTAGTCAACGCCCTATCCATCTCATCAGTTCACCATTTCGCCTCATGTGAGGTTTGGTTTTGCGGGAGGGACAGGCTTACGCTGTCAATGACTGCAACCCTGATACCAGTACCAACAATCCCCTCAGCACGCAGTTGGTCGACTTGGGTCATGACATGGGGCGAAAAGGTATCGTTGCCGGCTTCTTGCCTCTTCCTCAAATCTGCGGTGGCTTCCGCTTCCGAATGCCCTTGAGCTGTCCAGACGACTTTGTCATCTGGCACATGGAAGACCCGTACTGGCCACAGCTGCTTGACTTCAGGCATGTCATCAATCTTCCTGACTGCCTCATCTTCATTCCTGGTGTTTTGCAGCTGGATAGAGACGCCGTTGAAGAGGTTATAGCTTAGCGGTATCCGTTCTGTAACAGCCTGGCCAGTCCTACCAAGACCGGCATAGAAAGATTCGCTTGACTGAGGCATTGTCAGTTTACTAGAGGTTCGAAGGGAAGACCGGGGCACATCTTACGTGATCAGCAGCAAACTCAACGATGTAGGCGCCTGGTACTTTGGGTGCAACTTGCTGGCGTTGTCTTAGAGCTGTAACACAGTTTAGCAGTGCGACCACGCAGAAAGTGATGACCTTGGAGGCTCCCATCTCAAAGAATGTGAAAAGACAATAGTTCAGGAGGAGCGAAAGGAAGAACTTGCTTGCGAGAAGAATATCCGTTCACATCAAAGGATCTACTTTATACCACCATGGTAGCGTGTATAGAGCCCAGGCTCCTATCGCGTGCCCTCTGCATCTGGAGCATCTTCTGTTATTCATTGCCTTCTGTCGAATCGAACACTGGCCGGACAATTAGGTTGAAGCAAAGAGTCAGTAGATTGTGCATGGCCAAGCAGACCGTCACTAGATAGATGCTGAAGTCCCTGCACGACATGCAGGTACCCATAGGTACCTACGCTCGACTGGGCAGGAATAGGAAGGTAGTTTGATGAGGTTCTCTTTGCCAATGCTTCCAAGCCAATTAGCGCATAGATAGGGAGCCATTTGCATGAGGTCCTGATGCAGTTGTTGTACATCTTGAACCTTGTCACGCTGGAACAAGTAGAACGACCGAGGTTGGCGCCATCCTGGCTCGATGTAGTAGCGCAAGATCTCCAGGACCGATGCTATTGAGATGTAGATGGAGTGGAGATGGTGGCCAGCAGGGAGCTCGTGCCGAAGTTCTACCGTTGCAGTCGCCGATTCTCGGCGAGGTTTCATCGACACACTTGACACTCGAATGTTGTTCCCATCCACCCATCACTGTCGCCTCTCGCCTTTCGAATTCGTGATCGCCGCAATCCGCGGGGAGAAGATCGAGCAGACTGCCTAAGACGTACCCACGCCTCGCACGCGCGGAGAGATTCTCATTGCTGGAGTATCGGCGATGCAGTGGAAGTGAGGCACTGATGGTTTTGTGAAGGATGACGAAGTAGATATGTACAGCAAGTACTACGTTTAAAGCGAACTCCCCATAAAACCTGTGCTGCAGCTGGATCAACTTAAGTCGAGGAAAGATTTGAGGACAAATTGGACCTCCGTGAAGTCCAGCTTCTAGGACGGGAGGCAAATGTTTCCTGTTACGGTACCGTTAGGGCACAGGGGTCGCATTTCATGACGTTGAGCACGTCGTCCTGTCATTCAGAGACCAGGCAACACAAGCAAGCTTTGCACTCTCACACCTCCAAATCCGCTGCGCCGCAATAAGTCCCGACCGCGATGCTCTGGGAACTCAGCATCCATGACCGATATAGCCTCCTCACGAATCCCGCTCTTCCTTAGCAATGGGCAGCATCGCGGAAAGTGACTGTCCCGAAGACAGCACTACGTCAACAATGACGATGGATTCTCCTTTAGCGATCGCATCGCGGTTCATTTCGAGCCTTGTCTCCCCCTTACCAGATATGTGCGATGCCTGCTTCTCGCAAGATACAACAGGAGGTGGCAACTTGCCCGCTGCGCGCATCAACACTGTCCGAACTCCTCGTCGACTCGCTAGTGCCGCAGCAAAAACGAAGCCACCGCTCTCGCAACATCCTACAGCATCCATGGAAGACCATGCGCCGGCGTAGAGCGTTTCTAGCAGAGCCATACATAGCTGCAACCCGTCTGGTTGCTGCACAACATCGAGAACGTGCTGGAACATTACGCCTTGTGTCGGAAAGCCTGGAGCGGATCGCACCATTCCATATAGCCGCTGCAAGTCAGGTCCCAAGAAGGGTAAGAGATGTGTTTGAGCGAAGTCTTTGGCTTGGTGCGTTTCGATCACGGCGTCGTTGCGGAAGATCAGATCGGGATGCCAGTCGGGTGATGTTGATGCTTTTGCTTTGTCGTCGCCACGACCTCTCCTGACGTCCTCTGGGGCCTCAATACGGACTGCAAGCATTTTGGTGTGCGGCGCTAGATGGGAGAAAGTAGCTACCGGAGCGGCATCTCTCATGCCTGTGACGAAGAGTACGTCCATGTCGCTGGGTGTGCTGTGCACAACATGCAGGAAGTGCTCTTGTGCCAACCACGGCCGTGCTTGGAGCTGAGCTTGAAAGAAAGAACTCAGTGCCGAGCGATGCTCCTCTTTGTACGCCCGGTCATGGATGAGAGTATGCGCGTCGGCATTGTGGATCGCGGCATATTCGCGTTTCGTCAGGTCGCTGATGCTGGCGATATGTGTTCGGTAGCCTTCTGTGGTCAGGGAAGCTGACCCCAATGCAGCACAGTAGTCCTTTCCGGAGCAGATGTCTCCGGAGATGAGCACGATGAGCATAGCTGCTTTCGGAAGCTTTGGCAACGGGCATGCGTAAGACAGGATACCGTGAGGATCCGTGCGTTGCTTAATCTGGGCGAGTCTCGTCATATTGCGGCCAAAAGCTCGAACTGCCAATCCACTGTCTCGCGGGTCGTCACCCAGATCAGCACCGTACACTCCTTCGCTGTGCGGCAGCAACTCTTCTGCGACATCGTAAACCCATTGCGTGGCTTGTCGTGCTGTCTGGCCCCCATCTAGCTCTCGCGGCCAGACTCCAGTAATGACACATGCATACTGCCAGTCACGACAGCTGAAAGCAGTGGCATCTTTAGAAAGCTGCGACACTGCTTCACCGCCGTGCAGAAGATGCATGTAGCAAAGGTGTGTCGGACGACGACCGAGCGACCTCAACAAGATCTGAACCACTTCGTCTTCTGCAAGATCGTAAAGAAAAAGGCACCGCTTGAACGCCGATGTCTTGCCGCTTCCATGCCCGCCGTGCATGCCAGCCATGTACATATCGGCGTCGAAAAGCTCAACGCAGTCGACTAGCTTGTTGTCTCCTTCACGACCAAGAAGGCTTGTCAGACGGACCGCAGAGTCTGATTTCAGCGGATCAATGGCGTTGATGCAGAAGAGCGTAGCTTCAAGATGCAGCTGGTCGTGTTCGTGATACAGGAAGACATCCAATGAGTAGTCTGCTGGGAGGTGTGCACCCATGTTACCAAGCTCAATCATCTTGAGTGCTTGGACCTCTGTGCTGAGCGAGGGATGGACCCAGGTGCGGACACGTGTGAGTGGAGCATCGTACGTCTTGAACGCGATCCGAACGACGATCCCAAAATTGCTCCCCGCGCCCTTCACGGCCCATAGGATCTCATGCTCGTCCTGTGGCCGAACGGCTCCGAACGGTTGATGCTCTGGTGGGACTTCCCCTCACAGAGGACTTGCCCTGTTTTGACACTGACCAGCACGGCGCCAACGATTGCATCGCAGGCAAGACCATGGCTTCGCGCAAAGTGACCGATTCCGCCCTGTAGCCACAAGCCCGCTGCGACGCTGGGACGAGCTCCCAGCGGGACCATTCGCGACTGTTCCTGTGGCGTCGTCGTGGGTGCTTCAGATACTTCTGGGAGGTTCTGGTCTACGAGCCTCTTCCGCATCGTCGCAGAAATGACATCTCCAGATTTGCAACCTGCTCCGACCACCACCCGCTTCTCCATCATACCATCCTGGACCAGATGAACCTCATTGAAAGCGGACATGTCCACAGCCACGACATTGTTTCGCAGGCAATTTCCGCTGTGTCCGCCGCCGACGACCGTTAGGCTCAGTTCGTGTTCCAGAGACCATCGGACACACTCCTGGACGTGTTCGATCTTCGTTGGTCGGAAAACGGCAGCGGGTAGTGCATATCGAGCTTCCGGGCTCTTCAAGGTCCTGGGCTGGGCAATCACAGGTACTTTCTTTATCAATTCCGGTAAGCTCGCAGCGTATTGGCTGAAAGTGAACATGACCGAAGGCGAGCTGAAAGTCAACTGCTGTGTCCTTCTCTCCGCAGTAGTCCGACAAATGCTTTGGAACTTCTTCCGAACCGCGTCATTCTCCGGTACGAAACCCGCTACAAAAGTTGCGAAGGAGTCGATGCTGCGATCGTCATCCGGAAGAGTGACCATTCCAGATGGAAACGGGGCCCTCCGATGGCAAACCAGACCATCGAAATGAAGGTTAGTGTCGCGATGGAAAACTATGACCATGCCCGCCGGCTGCTTGGCAAGCATGGGCATGGCAGCTTCGACAAAAGCTCGCTTGGAGCTCATACCATACATGCTGTGACAGAAGAGAATGAGATCAAAACCTCGATGGCTTGCGTCATTGGCCTGGAGCTGCTCAGTGTTTGCTTCCAGGTCATGGTCGAAGCTCTTCTGAATGATCTGTGGTGGGCTTTCTAGCCCGGGCAATGGGCAGAGCGCTTGGCCATGCTGCAACCAGGCGTGCAGTCCCCGTGCATACAGCTCGTTTGGCTCAAACGCAGCGTAATGCTGTATCTTCTGTCTGAAATGGTCCGGTAGAGAGCCAAGCACACTTTGCGGGCCAGGGCCAATCTCCAGAACCGATACATGCAAACGAGAATGAAAGAGTGAAGTGAGTGTCGTTGACAGTCTCGGAGCGATGAAGTCTTGGTACGCAGTCGAGCTTTGAGCGAGGATGTCAAATCCAGCACGGTACTCTGCGTCAGACAAGAGTCGGCGGGGACACGATTCAGGTGTTCCGTGTTGCAGACTGGACTTGAGTTCCTCGAGAGTTGCCATCATGGCTTGGGCGGGAGTAATCGAGGTCGGGAATGCGAAGCGGTCCAGATATGAGTTCCCGAGATGGCGTGTGAGGTTCAGGATGAGAAGATGCACCTCTTTGTAATATCTTGCAACCTTTGAAGCGGTCTCAATGCACAAATGGTTGCCTGTGCGTAGGCGTTGCGCGTTTGTACCGCTGTACGGCGGCCTGCATATCGGCTCTTCCAGTCACGTTCAAAGACATGCAGGTTTGCGATTGCAGCAGACACTGTCGTACTAGTCGCCTTGTGATGAGTGTTGGAGAGTGGCTATGGCGTCTTTGTTGTTCTTGTGGTGATACCTAGTCACTGCTGCGCAAACAGCCATGTCTTCGAAATTGCTGCACCTCCGGCCTTCCTCCATGGGTTTGCTGGGGAGATCAGTGACTCTGAGAGGTTACAAGCTCGGTCTCGAAGCGAGTATCCTCGCCCTAGGAGCGCGAAGGCAATCAGCAAGCCAATTGCTCTCATATGGCCAGACAAAGCTAAGCAACAAACATGCGGAGGTACTTATGTTCGCCCAGGACTCGACAGCTCAGTGTCTTCCAATAGAGAAGCTGTACACTTGCGTAGCCTAGCAAATGGATCAAGCCACGGGAGGGTCTGCTTTAGCGATCGGACAGCCATCGTCAGATGCCTCCATGCCACCTAGAAACAAGATCGCTAGTGCGGTAACAGCCATCCTCCAATGCATCGGCGAAGACGTCACCCGCGAAGGTCTTCTCCAGACGCCTGAACGATTCGGCCGTGCCTACCAAAGGCTATACCATGAAAGTAGACGCCACCGTCCATAACGCTATCTTCCACGAAGCCAGCAGCGACATGGTAGTCGTCCGCGACATCCACATCTCCAGTCTATGCGAGCATCACATCCTCCCTTTTACCGGCAAAATCCACATCGGATACATCCCAGACGGCCGCATCTTGGGTCTGTCGAAGCTGCCACGCATCGCGGAAATCTACGCCCGGAGGCTACAGTTGCAGGAGCGGCTGACGCGACAGGTGGCGGAAGCGGTTCAGAAAGTGCTTTGTCCGAAAGGTGTGGTGGCCGTCGTGGAGTGTGAGCACCTGTGTATGGCAATGCGGGGAGTGGAGCAGTGTGGGACCAAGACGGTGACGGAGGCGAAGACAGGTGTGTTTGTGGAGGATGGGGAACTACTGCGGCGGTTTCTGGATCGGATGAGAATGCAATGAAAGATTCAGAGGGCGAGAAGATGGCTACCTTATGTGCACGCGGCCGAACCTCGGCTAAACCACACGTGTGACACGGCGTAGGAGCAAAAGCCTGAATTGGAGGTAGCTACAGTGCCGACGAGTATGTGGAAGTGAAATAATGCTATGAAGAAGATATATACAACAAGTGCTACATTCAAAAGAAACTCTCTAGAAACCCTGTGCTTGCAGCCGGATCAACTTGAGTTAATAAAGAAGTTGAGAACGAATTGAACCTTCGTGAAGTCCAGCTTTCGGAATCGAGGCAGATTCCCAGACTGGTCCTTTGTGTGGAAAAATGACGCTTCAGGTTGACCATCCGGCAACTGCAAGATCCTGATCGAGTCATCGTCGTCAGGCCCGTAGTACACCCTATGCACGTCCGCATTGTCGTTCGCTCCAGACCCACCGTCATTCCACAGCTGGCCGCCGTCGTCCGCGGGAAGAGAGATGCTCTCATGGACCATGCCAGCTCTGTTGGATTCGAGGTAAGAGAAAGGTGCGTTGTCGGTACCGTACCAGAAGCCAGATAAGGCATCGTAGCTAGCGTTGTTGCTGCCCATCTCATACAAACCATAGGAACTCGACTTGCCCCAGCGTCTGTTTATACTGTCTGGCTTGATCACGACCTGTTGCGAAGAGCCGGGAAGGTTGCGAATGAGTAGTCCTTGCGATTGCGTCGGGTCCCAGCCGTTGTTGTTTGCGAGGCCATACTGACCGAGAGTGTACCACCCTTGCTTGGTGTTTGTCAAAGCTGTCGCCAGATCTGCACAAGGGATCAGTCCGAGAACCGCATGAGAGTCGCAACAAGCTTACCTTCATCCGCACCACTGCCGGAGCCTGTTTGCTTGTCACCAAGAGGACTCCACATCACCAGCGCCGATGCAGTAGTCGTGACCGAAGAAGTTTGCACCCTGCTATCAATTTCGCTCTGGACAGCTGCTTTCAGCGTTGGATCGAGAATGAGATTGGCCAAGCTCGCCAGCTCGAAGTCGATGGCTGACGGGTTGCGATAAAGAGACGGGATCTGTTCGAGACCGAGACCAGCATTGGCAGGCTTTACCGGTCGGTATCATTTTACTCACCCAAGTAGCCTCATTGCCTTCCACGTAAGTCCCGCCAAAGACAACCGAGCTCTTCAACTCCATTGAACTGGAGATTTTAGCCACGGTCACATCGGTATTGTCACTACCAGCTCCACCCGAGACCTCCCCATCCTCTGTCTCAACTGCGAACTTCGCCTTCAGCGCTGTCCCGAGCTTCGTAGATATGTTATCGTCACGGGCGTCTAATCTGCTCGAGAAGCGCTTCATGCCGCCGAAAGTTGCCGAAGTCATGTAATGTGTCCCAAAGGTGTCGACAATAGCTTTGGCATTTCCAGCCTTGAACAGGTTCAACGCTCTAGGACTGAGGCAACTTTGTAGGGCGGCGGGATAATCGAGCACGGTGACGTGATAGATCTGTTGCCGGTCGTATAAGGAGGCGTACTTCGTGAAGGTCTCTACGAGGCTGTCCTCTTCGAAAGAGTCCTGTATCTCGACTCCGAAGCCAGCGAACCCCAGGTTGGCAGAGTACGATTGACTGAGACTGTGTTGGTACGCGCTCTTCGTCTCACCAGTGACGGTCTCGGTGTTGAGCTGTGACGCCCATACAAAGCCCAAGAATTCCGGAACCTGGTACGTCAATTCTCCGTCGGTGCCGTAGTCGACAGTATGACTCTGGTACTGACCACCCGGGAGCCCGCTGAGGTCCCAGAGCCCCGGACGAATGAAATTGGGGTTCGCAAAGCCTTTCGTGACGTCTACGCCACCGAACTGCGTGCCGAGGTTATTGGGTAAGGTGACGACAGTCGGCGTAGCGGTTACGGCGAAGCTGGATGTAGTAGTGGCTATAAGAGTGGCTGTAGCGGTAGTGGCTGTGAGAGTAGCTGTGGCAGTATTTGTGAGGTTGTACGTCCGGATGAGTGCTGTCGGAACCATGCTGGTAGCGGTTGTGACCAGGACTGTTGTGACAGGGAAGCTGCTGATGGACGTGGACACAATCGTAGTTGGTACCAGGCTAGTCGTGGTCGTCACAGATGTGACGACATCAGTCGATACAACAGTCGTTGGTATAGCGGTCGTCAAGGTAACGAAGATTGTCTGATCGACAATTGAGATGGAGGTAGATACAATAGTCGTAGGAACAGTGCTGATGGCGGTGCTGATGTAGCTGGACACTACCGTGGTTGGGACTAAGCTGATAGAAGTCGAAACCGCAGTAATTGTCTGTTGGCTGATGGCAGTGGTTGTGTACGGGACGCTGACGACCATCGTGCTGACAACCGTTCGCTCCATAGTGCTGACTACTGTTCGCTCAACTGGAGTATAACCGACAGTAGAAGAGTCTCCCGAGATCGTTACAGATCTTTTGACAATGACGAGTGCTGCGAAACCAGGCGCATCCGTGGTGCCCGTGACACTGCCCAAATACTCGCAAGAAGCTGGACCAAGATTGAGGGCTACGCAGGCAATGTTGTCTTGGCAAGCAGTGATGCAGGTCTGCTCAGAGAACTGGCCGGTGCTGTTCGCTTGCCTCGATTGGATGGTAGTTAGCCGGGTGCCAGCAACTGCGACATCACAATGTACGCTGTATGCGCCACTTGACGGAGTCGTGTAGTTCCGTCCATTGTAGGCCGGGCAGATGTCGATGTGGGGAGTCGAGGTTGCGATTTGCGAGATGGTTGCCGTGGATGGCGTGAAGGGTAGAGTGTATGTGTGTGAGCCACTTGTGTAGATGGCGCTCCCACTAGGGTTTCTTGCACTACATGTGCTTGGGTATTGCGTGACAGTGAATGGTATGGGGGCGGCAAGCGAAGGTAAGAGAGCGAGCGTGAGGCGCAACATGATGGGAAGTACGGTATGTGCAGTGTAGTTTCATGGTCCTACCTCTTTCTGCGACCGCCAGGCGCTTTTCTGAATGTCCGAACCTCGATACGCACTCGGTGGACTCATCACACAAAGGTGCTCTCGCGCCTTGACTCCTGGGCGAGGGGGCTCTTTGGAGATCCTCAGATAATTGACCACAACAGAGTCCAGACCGAATGCGATCGTTCGCCCAAGAAATAGGGTCTCTGAAGCCGTGGTGGGGACGCACAAGTATGCATGTAATAAGCCTTCAGATATGTGCCAAGTCTTGGCTATCTTCTTGAACCAAGAGTGTATCCCGACAGAGCGTGCTGTGGACTCGGAGATTGTGGCGACCCTGCCGGCCGGTGCGTTGTATGTCACGCCACCGCGCGGTGGGGCCGTGCACTGTGATGGAACTCCAGAGCCAAGCATTCTTATACTGCAGCCAGGTTGAGCGCAGAGCCGAGACAACCAATATACCGGATCGCGGAAACAGTACTTCACAAACCTTGGTCTTGCGGGCAGCCGCCAGTCGACACAAGGACCTGCCATGTTGAGTGTTTCATGCTATGGTTCTGTTCATACCTTGTTGTCAACCACGGGAAGACCGTAGTCGACACATGTTCCAGTACAGTCTCCTGTTGAAGGACGCGCCAATCGTGTTCTGGGGAGCAAATAACTTGGATGGTGACCCGATCACCGTATATTCATAGCAGAGAATTCAATAGGAGGGATGAGCAGAGGTTTCTGGGCTGGTGTTCTGGGTCGCCGTTCCAGCGCTAATGGTGAGGGAAGCAAACCGCCTGGCCGATATCGATGGCTCAATGTCACTGCCGGCGTCTGCCGCAGCATTCGCAGATCCAGCAGCCTTGGTGAATGGTGATATGCGCATCGTCAACTTGACCCAGCCCGACCTAACATGCTGCACTCCTTGCCTTCGCCAGCCGTTCATCCCCAGAATGCTTGCCACTCTTCGAGCCGGCGTGCTCACCGTCGTTACCACCAGATTGTGTGGCCTCTTCGGCGCCGTGGTGGAGATCGCTTGCGTTTCGGCCACTCTCAGGGCGCGATTCCTTGCTAGCGATCCAGCTATTGATGCTAAGTTCGACGATTACCGCAGCATCTGAGCTCTTGATATTTGGGAGATTCTTCGCGCGACAGTCGCTGTCAGAGCGGTATCCCAAGCCAGGTGTTAAGCCTTTGGTGCCATCGCCGGCAGACATCGTCGCATTTGCGCTTGCCATTTTGTGAGATCTCGACAAAGTCTGGCAGCTCGTAACGCTTTCGGCGCGGTGTATCCAATGCTATATGTAGCCGCGCATGGCTTCCCTCATCCGCCGAAGCCCCGTTCGATAGCAATTTGACCTGCCAGATAAGGGCGCATGCTGCACGCTGCACACTGCACACGCGCATAGTGCAGTAGCGGGATCGCTCGTCTCTCTGACTCCATACATGGTCGTGTCTTTCATCCCTTCCGCTTCCTGCTCCTTCTCAGCCGCAGAGCCCCACGCCGATGTGCGACAGTCCACACAATCCCAGAAGCTCGTCCTATCTGCCCTCCTCGTAGCATGAGCCCGTTGTGAAACCGTTGCTATTGACTCGAATTGTGAAGGAAGAGAGAACGAGAACGAGAAATTGAAGACGGAGAAGTCGTCCTTGCGGCAGCTGCCTTTTACGGAACGGCAACCTCGGCACCAAAATGCGAGCGCACAAAAAACCATCACCTCGAAAGGCAAGACGCGTGACGGCCCGATCATGTGTTGCAGCACAACGATCTATCGACGCGCCAATAACGCATCTGCGCATCGCAAACGCCGCAGGTACGCGCAAGCCGTACATTCTAGCGCAATCGGTGTAACGCGCCAGATCTTTAGTCGAGAGTCAACAACGACAGCCATGTTGCCACCCGTCCTACAGACCGTGTGATTGGATCATGCGCGAGCAAACGTAGATTCTGCGAGTAGCACACCTCCACACCCTCTCCTGACAAGGCCTGGTGATGCCGATGGTATGATACATATGGTAAGACCGCTCTCTTCCGCATTCATTGCGATTCCTCGAACTTCGCGCTTCGCTCTCTGCTTGCTCTACGCCTGCTTTGTGGGATCTTTCATTATGGCCATCGCTCTCTCCACTGTTTCTCTTCTTTCTCTCTATGCCAGCCCGGCGTTAGCTAGCTGGCCTTCTATCAAGGAATATGGCTCTTCTGGAGGTAGCGGTCCCACTGGAGGTGTTGGGGACAAGGACCGTCCAGTCACCAGGCCACAGGCCTACATTACCGATGCTCTGATACCTGTTACACCGAACTCCACAAGGCAGCTCGCACGAGGTGTGCCACCGGTATTACTACACAACAATCAGACCACCACGTTTACGAATTGCTCGGCTGTGAGACGAGAGGTCGTTGTGGATTCTACAGCGAATGGCGCACGACAGGAAATGCTTGTACGTATCTTCACCTCTTGGATACGATCTTGGCTGACCTTGATATGCAGGGTTTCGGTGCTGCATGGACTGACTCTGCCATTGATGTATTCGACGAGCTCGAGGAGCCTCTACGACGGCAGGTGATGAAGGATCTGTTCGGCCAGCATGGTAACAACATGGGCTTCATGCGCCACACCATCGGCAGCAGTGACCTCAGCGCCTATCAGTACTCTTACGACGATAACGGGCCAGGCTTCAACCTTGGAGAGCCCGATCCAACGCTCGCGAACTTCGTAAGTAGCACTATATCTTGGAGTCTTTGATGACTACGGTTGCTGATTCTCTCTACTCATACTTCAGGCTCTGGGACCGCACGGTACACGGATGGCCGAGTATCTCGCAATGATGGGCGATGTCAAGGGCGACGTATTCCTCTTCAGTGCACCATGGTCACTGCCTGGCTGGATGAAGAACAATGCTCTGTTCCTGGCGCCTACTGTTACGGATTACTCCACATCTACTCACTTTCTCTGGAACAATTCCATCAACCCCGACTACATCCCGGTAGCGGTCGAGTACTTTGCCCGATATGTTGATGCATTCAAGGCGCTGGGTGTCACCGTCAATGGCTTGTCTGCGCAGAATGAGCCTTTGAACTACATTGGTGAGTCACTGATCACCGCCACCGGCTCACTTCAAGACCCATGAGATCGCTAACACAGTCTAACAGGTGGTACAACAACAATGTATCTCGACTCTGTCGACGAAGCGAATATGCTCCTTCGCGGCCTTGGAGGTCTAATGCATCAGCGCGGCGTTAAGTTCATGGCCTACGACCACAACACCGATCAGCCCGTCTACCCGGCCCGCGTCATCCAAGGTGCAGGCACGGAAAACGTCGATGCGATCGCGTGGCACTGCTACCAGGGTCCCGTCGCCGACTACGCCGTGCTCGAGGATTTGCACCAGTTCGTGCCCGAAACCCCTCAATTCATGACCGAGTGCAGCAACACCGGTGCGAACGCTGGCACGACGAACTACTGGGTAGCTCAGAACTTCATCCCGGCCGTGCAGTACGGCGCCTCGGGTGCTTCAATGTGGGTGATGGCTACCGATGAGAACTTTGGTCCTCGATCTCCATATGGCGGTTGCGCGACTTGCTACCCAAGCATCTTCGTCAACTCGAGCTCGCACTATGAGAAGACGCATGACTACTACATGATAGGCCACTTCTCGCGCTTCATTCGGCGTGGTGCGGTCAACTACCAAGTGCTTTCGGGCATCACCGGCGGCGGGACTGACTGGAGCAGCCAATTCTGGATCCTTGCGGAGAAGAATCCGGATGAGAGCTGGGCTATCATCATGATGAACAACAATCCGGATGACCAGGCTGTAAAGCTGTCATTCACCGGTAGCAGCAGCGTATGGGAGGGTACTGTGCCCGCGCAGGCAATGGTAACGTGGGTGCTGCCGTCGGACCGCGTGCTCACCGCATCAAATGCCACAAGTACCCACCGTCGGCCCTCACCAAAGCCGGCACCCTACACCTACACCAACGGCAGCGTGCCTACGGGCTCAGGGACTGGTACTGGCACCGGCACTGGTACCGGTACAGTCATTCTGTCGACTGGCACGGCCGGCGGCAACGGGACAACGAGTGTATGCGTCCCCACCTTTGCCACTACGCCGACTAGCTCATCGTCTTCGGACACCAACCTGCCGGTACCCAACACCGACCATACCATCAGCACGGCAGCTCCGCAGGCTGGCTATCCTGGAAGTGGTCTCGGAAACAGAGGTCATGGACATGGCCGGGGTCGCCAGGGCCATTGATTGTTGCGCGGCGTTTGCGACTAGATTCGATTCGCAAGAAGCTGCATGGTACATACGCTCTGTCTAGTCAACTTCGTGTCTGCTTCAACATAGCTGGCGGCCACTATCAAGTGACTGCAATGTCAGGAAGCACCCAAACGCGAGGTTCTCAAAAGCACATTCCACTTCATGCTGCTGCTGTCGTGTTGTACCATGCGTGGCGTGCAAGATTCCCGTTGGCCCTTCTCCTGTGAAGTCACTTGCGGCATTGGCCGACAGTCGTTGACGTTGTTCGGAGTTCCTCGCTGATGGGCTGGCTGCACTGCTGCTACCACCTCTTGGCCCCGACTTCACTTCCCCTCACAGCGTCGGGCCATCGACCGTTACACGTCCTCCACACCTCACAATCTGCTCCAGAGCCCAGACCTTCATATCCGTCACTTCTCAACAATGGTCACACCCATGCGGCGCGCAGTGCTTGGTGTAACACTTCAAGAATGTTGGCGCGGCTCGCGACATGCTCGTGCTGTGATACGTCAATCAGCTGAAAAGCCCGTAATCATATCACATGCATCGGAGACCCCATTGAAACCCATGTGGTGATGGGACATGAGGCTGAACGGAGTACAAGTTCAGCTCTGAACTCTGTCTGAGCTAACTCGAGACATCCCGTTGTTGCCTTACGCGTCCTCCAACGGTTCCCACCCGTTTCCTCTGAGAGGCACAGATGGGGATCGACCGTTCCGAACGCCATCCCGGACTTTCGTGAGGTTCCGGGCGAAGGAGGATGAGATACGGTATCAAACTTCGTCATAACTATCAATGCTTCCTGCAGTCTCACGCCTCTGGGACAGATGAGAGATCTCGTGCGCTTACTGATCAGATCTTGGAATAGATGCTTTGTAGTTATAAGGCTGACAGCCCGCTGTCATGCAGTCGTGCAGACTTTCGAACCTAGCACACCTTATATGACTTTGAACTTGTTTTGACAGCCAACATCACCAGCCTACTTTACACCTGCTTTGACAGCAGACAGCATTCATACACCTTCAACATCTTCACTACAACGCACCATCCATCAGACGTATGTGTGTCTCAGCGCTCCATTTCTTCTCTTACGCTTCGTGGTAACACAACTCAAGAGCTGACACTTCCACAGCCAACCACAACAATCACAATGGCTTCCTTCAACTCCTCCGGCGTAGCCTCACCACCACCAGCCCTCAACACAACTAGCTTACCACGCCTCGATACCCAGACTTCTCACTTAGAAGGATCCGTATTCCCCGACACAGGATCTACCAGTCCATCCACGCGTGTACTGCCCAGCTACGTCTCCATGAGTCAGCAGCTAGCGGACCCAGTCCACAGAGAACGCTCGCAATCACTCAGCCTGCGAGCTTTGCAGGGCAAAGACGAGCTGGAGAACGAGTTGCACAGCAAGATACCGGAGTCGCCGGCAACGAGCGAGTCTCCGAAGTTGGAAGCTAGGAGCATGTTCAGCGTACTGGGTGCATTGAGATTTTGATGCTGCGGTGCTGTTAGCCATTGTGGCCGTGTGGTTGGTTGTCGGTAGCGGAGGGTGATGAGTTCCTGTGTTGGTGCACATTTATAAGTGATTGAGCGCTTGGTCGCTGCAGCGTCAGCTTGGGATGTACGTGTAAGCGCTGGCGCCGTCAATATGAACTTAGAGGATATCGTTAGCTGCTAGACAGCCAGTATACCCCTCGTCAAATTTGGACTCTGCTATGTTCCATCCTGTCGGGGAGGCCTTGATTGGCAGAGTGTCTCACTTCCATCAGTGAATAAACTCTTCAATACGCCTGGATCATCATTGAGGAACCGCTCCTTAGCCGGAAATGCTTAAGAGCTTGCTTCGCCGTCTGGGCAAATATCTCGGAGATCAGGATGATTGCTGCAGACGGCTTGTCGGGTTAACTTACAGGTATTGCCTCCCGGACAAACAGACTTTGAACGAATGTTGACACCCGTGTTAAAAGTATAGCAACCATTCATTGTTGGTGTTCTATACATGCCTCTGGGCTGCTGTGCATAAGAATCTTCCATGCATCACTTCCGCGATCAGAGTTCCACGCCGAACATTTCAGTCTGTGACTAAGTCGACGTCAAATTACCCAGAGGCGCAAAAGCGCCCGTCCCGTTCCCGGTCGACCACCCTCCGGTATAGTCCAAGCTCGGAATCCTGCCAAGCAGAAATTCAAGATGCCTGTAGCTAGCACTCGGTACGTATTGCGGGATCTCATGGCCCGCCAACGTCACAGT
>JAKLLW010000534.1:0-30632 GCA_022814695.1 Neocatenulostroma microsporum
GACCATCCACTGACGCGAGGAACAGGAGTTTCGCAAGAGATGGAGGCCCGCCTTTCAGTAGCTGGTTGTCCCGTGTAAGGCCGGGTTGGGACATGTATGTATAACCCAGTCGATCGCTCAGGGCCGCCGAGTCCAACCAAAGCTGACCTTTCCATAGTCCTTTGAACGCCATGATCGTCTCAGTCTGCTTTACAGTGATCTTGACATGCATCGTCATCGGCAGCATCACTGCCTACGCCATCTTCCTCAGCCTGACCATTTCCGGTTTGCTGAGCAGCTACATGATATGCATCTTCTGTGTGTTGCTTTCCGGATGGTTCGCTCAACCCGAACAGCTGACGATTTCCAGGTATACTGCACAAGCGTCTTAGTGGCGAACCATTCCCACCTTCGCGTTTCAACCTTGGTAAGGCTGGCAATGCCATCAACATTATAGCGCTCTGCTTCCTCGTTGTGGCGTGGCTGTTCCAGTTCTGGCCTTCAGCACCAAACCCGACACCAGACGAGATGAACTGGAGCGTGTTGATCTACGGTGTCTGCTTCGTATTCTTCGCGATCTACTACCTGGTGCGGGCAAGGCACAGATACAGCGGACCTGTTGTAAACGTCCGAAAGGACATGTAGAGTAGATCCTGTACGATTTCGAAGCATGCGCTTCGGCTCGACACTCTAGTTGAGTGCCTCCCATAGTCACTGCTCGAACCTCAGGGGCCAGATTGCGCACACTGTCGGATTCACAGCAATTAATGGAGCCCTATACTCGTGATGCTATCCGCGCGATAATCATCGTCGTCGGCCTCGCATTTGATATGCATTATCCGGCGAGTCCAAGGAGGATTGAGGCACGTCTCCAGATGTGGTAGTCCAGCTGATGAAAGTCTCCATACAGTGCGGCGGTTCGTACGCGATTGCTGGGATGCACCGGCGAGATGCTGCATGTTTATGTCGTTGTATACAGATGAGAGAGTCAAAGTGCAACCTCAGGATGCAGAATTGCAGCATGCAGAAACGTTTCGGCAATGCACGCTAACCATTCCGGGCCTAAGCCTAAGTCTTGCTCCACTTTTCGCAGGATTGGCGGCAAGACATCGCACCTGCTTTGCTTCACCGACCGGATCCTATGGCAAGGGCGAGGTGAGCGGCCTCAAGAGAGACGCCGTTCGATATCGAAAACATACTCCGTGCCTCCCTTTGAAGCGGCTAAGACGCAGGACTCGCACACCCAAGGCCTTCTTTCTTCACGTTGAGATGGAAGCGGACACCCGTAGACCACGCCATTTTCGCTTCATGGACCTGCCTCCAGAGCTTCGAGATCGCGTATACAGCTATCTGCTCATTTGGAAGGAGCCGCTTGCATTCACCAAACCACCTAGCGTACCTCGACTCGCCAAAGTGAGCACACGGATCCGAGGTGAAGCGCTAGATGTCTTCTATTCGAAGAATTACTTCAATATTGACACATTCGGCACTCCAAATGTGCGGGCCAAGCAGATGCTGAGGGCTGGCGCTGCATTGGACAGTCTAGACCCATCTCACGTTGGCCGCATACGACATTTACGCTTGACTTGGGAAATCATAGCACCACGAACGCCCTGCGACTGGCCACCCCAGCACCTCTTAGAATGCTACATCACGCTCACTACAGACGAGCCATGGTTTAGACTGGAGATCAAGCCAGGTCAACTGGTCTCGTACTGCGTCATTGCTGCGCCAACGCTGCAGAAGAAGATGGAGACCATTATGAGAGAGACTCTGGCCGGTCCTCTGCAATTAGGCATGCACAGGAAGGGACTGAATGCTTTGTACGTGATTAAGTTGGCCGAGATATGGGAGCTTTGGGCGAGAAACACATTGCGGGAGGCTCACAGAAAGGGGTCGCTGTGATCTTGAGGACTACTAGTCTCGCTGACTAGTGGCCAAGGTGTACGAAGCTCTCTGACAACTGTTGAATCTACAGTATCCTCAATGGTGAATGTGTTGCGTGTCTCCGCTTTACCATCTATCGTAGCGTGAGAGAGAGCACGATACCGAAGCATCTACATTTTCTCATTGAGAGACAACACTGAACAACTGGATTCTCGCTCTGAACGGTCCACCTGCCTACAAGCAAGCTGGTCGATCGCACCTATCTGCTGTCCCGAGACCACAGTCCCCAAGTGTGACCACGCAGCATGCAGGCTCCCTTTGGGGGGTCAACAGTACGGCGCAGGGCTTGGTGCCAGGCACTCTGCATGTACCCGTTCTTGGGACAGCTATACAGTGATACCGAGACATCTCCGCTTGTACTTTGCAAGACGACTGCAAATCCTTGAATGTAGTCCATCGCTCGGGCCATACAGATACCCTTCACAACAAGCACCACCCAGCCGCCCAGCGAACCTCTACGACCTTCTCACTGCCTCTCACCTATGTCATGGGAGCGCTTGAGGCTATATCAGGCGTGCATGTCTTCATTCTCACAGAAGCCACGGCTGGCGTGGGCCTCACAGAGATTACCAGCACCAGCGGCTCGCAAGACTCGCCACGCAAGGTCACACGTTACGTCGAAAGTGGCCCGGGTACGAAGTACGTCGTGTGCCTCCAAGTAGAGGCAGGAACGCAATATGCAGGAGATGCCCTGTTGTTCTGCACGGAAGTTGATGGCCGGCTAGTCAGTGGGACGTGGTTTCTTGTCACCACAGAAGCGAGATGACTGGGTTCATGAAGTGGGTCAGGTCAAAGAGCGTTGGTAATGCCGGTGGAGAACAGCTTCTGAAGTTCCCAGTGCTCAAGGAGCGTGAGATGGACGACACCGCCGCGCTCGGCAGCATCGTAGTATTGGTGAAGCATTTGTGAAGCATGCGCAGCGCAGGGTCACATCGACGACCAAGGAGTCTGCTGCGGCCGAAGCGAACTATATTGGACAGTTCCGGTTCTTGTACAGATCACAGGGTGTGTCGACTTCACCACTGAAGCCAGCCCAGAGACTGACATACAGCCCAGAGACACTCGAAGCCATGGGCGTCTTCCGCCGGACGCCTTCGCCCTCTCAGCTTGACAGCTTGACGAACGAGACATCGATGCATTGCCAGAGACTAAGCCAAGAGCTTGCTGAAGAAGACCAAAGGTATGGCAGCCTTCACCTATTGATCTTTGCTTTTGGAGCCTGACTGACGCTCTCACAACAGTTGAGATTGAGCAGGAAGATGCTTAAAGCCGATGGCAGTGATGGTGCTTGACTTTGACGGACATGCGCGCGCCTGGATCCTCCCTGCACAATACAATTCCTTGACAGCAGGTCACAAATATGTTGGGGCGAGACAGAGAGCTGACAGGTCATACAGCACTGATCAGTGTCATAGGGTAGGGCAAGATTAGTGCTGTGGCGATTGGGTCAAAGTATGCTGAGTCCCTATCTCTGTTTCAGCACAGTCATCATGACGCCGGTACAGCATACGTCAGCGTCCCGGAGGTTGGCAACACAGGGATGGCGCACTCTCCGTCAAGTCAAGCCTTACACCCTAAGCAATTGATGAAAGGGGCATGGCCGACTCAGCTCGTTGCAGCGGTCCGATGAGCTATCGTACTGCCCACGCGATCAGCCAATGCCATCTCGACGGATCCGAGTACACTATCGTAGCAGCGTGAGCGTGAGATGTTCATAGCAAGCGTAATGACTTTGCAACATCACGTGCCAATGCCCGCTGTCCCATGCCTCGACGCAGGTTTTTACAGCTCTTTTTACCCTTCCCACCTGTTCTGTTGGAGGCCTCTCGCAGCTCTTGGTATTACCGGCCGGCATAGTCCCCATACTGGAAGACGAATTGCAGACCCTGGAGTGATATAACCTCCTCTTGGGGGGTTTTCTAGTCCACGCCCTCGGATGTTAGGAAGAAGCGCTTCGACAGGTCCCACTCTATGGATCTCAACTCCTGTATCTTGGCGGGACCGATAGTGTCCCAGTTCTCGCCACCCATTGCCTCTAGGCAGTTCTCACAGCTCTTCTGGCATGCATTGACGTAGAAGAGTGGGCATGCAACGTGGGCTGATTTTGTGCTTTGGCTTCTCCATTCACAGGCTAAAGTCTTTGCCGCCCTTCTGGCCACGAGGCCGGGTGTGTCGTCGTCCAGCTGTTCGGAGGTCTTCCCGAGGTCGATCACCGAAGTCCAACATGTGGCAGTCGACTCTGATCGTCAGGCGCACGAGTCTCAGCTTGGGCATAACAGCAAAGGCTCTGATGGTGTCTGAGCCGGCCCAGAAGGAATCGACACTCGTGATCTGCTCGAGGTAGCTAAGCTGGCCGATGTGGTCGCGGGTGGCGAAAGTGAGAAGGTCGTCGGAGGTATCGAGGTTGTAAGTGCTGCAGCGGTAGAATTGCATAGCAACTATCTTCAACTACCTCTGCGAGAAGAGCAAGTATTTGACGGCGCTATCCGGGAACGTGTTTGGCTGTCGACGCCGCGACTCTGATCTCAGGCTTAGGCGGATCTGGGGACTTGCTGTGGGTGTTGCCCATCATGGCTTGCTGTGTGGTGTTGCGAATCGCAGTCAATTGCAGTCAGTTGCAGCGCAACACTGCTTTCGTATGGCCTTTTAAGATGAGATTCACGGGTGCATTCATCTCGGAAATAAAAAGGTACAATCTACGCGGATCGGCCTTCTCAAAACGCTAAGCATCTGGGATGCCTGGGTATCATAATCTCAATAGTCGCCGAACGCCATCGCTAATACTCATTGCTCATAAAACCGACTTCATCCCCGCGTAAGCAAAATCTCATAGTGATCCATCGCCCTCCAGCGCCATCTGATGCCATCTACCGCTTCAGCGTAGGCCAGACCGCGACAACTCGGTCTCGAAATCTATCCTCCTTCGCGTGCTGCCTTTGCGCATGCCTCCCCAGATTTTGCCACTGCTCAAAGTTCGCTTCGCAGTACGGGCAGGCGTACACGTAGTCTTTGGGATCTTCGCTGCCGTGGGGATGACGGTGAAGCTCCTAGTCCTCACTCTTCGCTCTCTTGCCAGACCGTCCGATATCGTCGCTCTCGGCGGGACGCTTACGTCTCCTCCCCTTCTTCTTAACCAAGTCCGCCGTCGCGCCGCCCATTTCCGCTATCCCCGCCAGATCTGCGGCTCCTTCAGCGCCTACTTTTTCAAAATCCATGACCTTTCTCTCCTCCTTCAGTCCCTTGTCCTTCCACATTTGCTCCAATACCCTGCCTAGCAGTACCTTGTCGCCACGAAGGACCCATTTGAAGTCATCGACTTTTATTTTCTGGCGCCTGCTGTACGAGGCGCTCAGGGCAGCAGCGTGACAGGTCTCGATCAGGAAGTCCGTGAGGATGTCGTCGAGGACGGTTATGGTGCCAGTGAGGGAGGGCCCGTTGTCGCCGAAGGCGTAGAGGAGTTCTTGGAGGTCGGAGGGGTGGAAGGTTGTGCTGCCGTTGGTGCGGCGGCCGCGGGAGGGGGCTGCCATAGTTGTGCTCGATGATGTATGTGTGATCACTGATTAGCTGAGTCGTGTTGAGGACGCTGGCGGCGCACTTAATGGATTATCGAGGTGCGATGTATTCAGAGATGTGCTCATGCTGCTGTGGTTCACTTGAAGCCGCGGGGGTGACCGGCGATTCTTCGGCAGTCACTTTCCTGCCAGATCTCCACTTGCAGCAGGCACGAAACATTCACTGAACAGGCCATCGAACGCTTGACGGACTCCTCGCCATCTTGAGACAATTGCATCCGAAACCCCGCTCACGCCTCTATCTACTCGAGACTACCGCCACAATGTTCGGCATCTTCAACTTCCAGACCTTCCTCCTGGTCGTCTTGCTCTTCGTCTGCTCCTGCACATACCTACACGGCGTCTTCCCGGCGTGGCTGGATCGAAACAAGGCTGGGTACGCATACTTACTCCCGAGTACCACACAGCTGCCCTGCTCTATGGGGGGTGGCAAACCAGCCAGCGCTGACACATGTGTGCACTGTAGACCACTGGGCACCTTCTGGCGTGCGGCACGGATAGGAGAGAGATTGAGTCCTTATGTCAGCTTATGCTGTGTTGCTATGGCAGTAAGTACTGCTTTCTCTTCCATGCTGGTTGGAGAGAGAGGAAGCTAATGCATGGCTAGGTGAGCTTAATGATATGAAACTGGACTGGATGGGAGGCGTGGCTTGGTCAACATGAGCTTAGCGATGGCGTTCCGGATCTTTGGAAGCGCTGAAGTACAGGTACAGTATAGAGTCTGTGCAGCCTACATCCTTCCTAACCTTTGGAACCTTCAAGTGGAGGACAGCAATGTTTCAATAATGGAAACATCTGCTTCCAGTTGCTTCGTTCGGATCCGCTGCTCATCTTATACCAGTACTACTGTCCTCGCCGTCTTAGTAAAGTTTTACTCTAGCGTGTGCGCTCACGAATCGCAAATACAAGCATTCAAGATGGGTACGACGTTCCTAGATGAGGACAACCCGTCATGCGAGAAAATATCATCTCTCTACCTGGCTTACCTTCCAACGAGCACTATCGACATTACTACTTACCACACCACCTCCAACTTTCTCTACTACACCTTACACCAAGGAGATAGATCCCATCTACAACACTTACCATGCAGCGTCGACGCCGCCGAGACTCCGGGTTCAGCCTTCAAACGCCGCCAGCAACGCCTCCAGTGCTTTACTCACCACCATCACCCCCGCCAGTGCTGTATCCGCATGTACAGCCGCTCAAAAACGATCCGCCATCTAGGGAAGCCGTCAAGTACTTCGAGCAGGAGCCTGACAGCCATATCGACCTCATCCCGGTCGCAGTCGGGACAGAAAACCGGCACAGGGTCGTTTACCTTGAGCCGAGTCTCATGTGTGCCGCTTCGCCCGTTCTCAAAGCAGCAGTGAAAAAGAACCGCGGGAACCCTATAGATCTCACAGAGGAGGATCCGGACGTCTTCAATACCTTCCTAGACTGGTTAATGCAACCCAAAGACCCAACTCGCCATCTCGGTATTTGTGTCGCTGCGCTGGAAGAGCGAGTGTGCGCCTGCAAGAAACACGCCACGAACGACTGGAGCGAGATGTTCCTCCTGGACTTATACGTTTTCGCTGATACCTACGATATCGTCGACTTCAAGCGCGAGGTCTTGGCGACTGTCAAGCGCTTCTACTACCGCCAACGAAAGCTTCCTTCGACTACGATGATACAGGCGACACCTCCGTCGCTCGTGGCCCAGCACGACCCTCTCAAAGCCGTATTGATGGGGCTCTATATCTACCATCTCCGACACGCCCTGGACTTCAATATCTTCGGGCTCATCGACACTCTTGGTGTCTGTGCAGCACGCGATATCTGCTACTGGGAATCTCGCTTACGTCATGTTCCGGTCACCGAGCTTCTGGTCCCGGGAAGAGAGCACTGGATACTTGCGGAATTGGCCTTCTTCATCTTGCCTGAGATTGAGGAGGCGTGCAAGCGCCCGACACCACGGTGTAAGTGTGAGGCGATGAAGGCTGGCTTTACAAAGAAGCTGCCTTCGGTGGAGGACTGGCGACCGAAGCGGCGGCAGTGCAAGCGCATGCGGTTTTCGCCGGAGGTGACGATTAGGGACACGGATGGAGAGCAGTGGGTAACGTGGCTCATAAGTGAATGAGGCGCATGAACTGGTAAGAACGGATATGTTCACGGCACATCGTATATAACTGGATTGAGGTAGATCTGCTTCTCTCGTTGTTTGAGCTGCTAGGACTTCTGCCGTTTGCAGTGCATGAGTGTTAACAATATGGATAGATACGGATGCAGGACAGTAGCGTTTCAGGAACCGTAACATCTCGGTGGTCGTACTGTCCTCACTGTTGCACTATGGTTCTACCACTTGCGTATCGCTCGCTCACGGATCCCAGGTCCTGCGTTCCAGGATGAGGACAACCCGCCTGTTTTCTCGTCGCCTTCGTGGCAAGTAACTTCTACGAGACCCGCGCTTTGTGGTATCTGGTACTCTAGATCGTCTGGAGATGAGGACAGTACTACCATACAGCTGGTGGCAGCTGTCATATATCTCTAGACTACTTAAGACCTGCAGGTAGCCATCTGATCGTAACCCATACGCAGAGAATCTTACACTCCACCAGGACGAGACGAAAAGAAAGCTCACCATGATGCCCACCGCAAAATACTCGACTACGATCAAGATCGATCACGAGTCATATAATGGCGTACCGTCGCCGCCTGATAGCCCAGGAAGTCAGCAGGTGTATGTTCGGCCTCCCGCACCTGTCGCCAAGAATTACGCTCCAATTCGAGCACTCGACTACGGCGATACGGTAATTGTAAAGCTCACAAGATACGACGCTGGAATCGGCAATTTTTACGTCCAGCGTCAGCTACTAAGGGATTGCTCCGGCACTTTCCGCGTAGAGCTGGGCATGCTAAAGAAGAACCTCTCGTTGGATGTCGACCTGGATATCTTCAAAGTATTCCTGAACTGGCTCCATTGCGAAGGGGACGCTCTCGGCTACTCCGGCAACGCCGTCGTCGAGCGAACTTGCTCCTGGTGCCCTTCCAGTAGCAGAGACTGGCGTGAGATGTTCTTACTCAATTTGTACGTCTTCAGCCTGGAACACGACATTCCGGACTTTACCGTCAAGGTTGCAGCAGAGATCCAGCGCTTCTACCAGCGACAACAGAAGCTTCCGTCCAGCGGCATGATGGCGAAAGCGATCTTACGCCTATCTCCTGGCGACGGAGTACGTCTGGCTTTGTCGGCACTTTACGTTTATGCGCTCCGCCATGCTACTGTTGATATGCAGTGGGACTCCCTGAGGGGCCAAAGTGAGACCTGGGCGGATGAGATGCGATGCTGGGCTTACTGGATACGACTTATTGAAGAGGGCAAGGTCACCTTGCTCGACAGGCCGGACAGGAAGGAGAGGGGTGTAAAGTTGCGCGATGTGGTGAAGAGTTGTTCGGAGATTAGGGTGATATGCGAGCAAGAGATCGAGCCGCGGCCGTGTCGGTGCCTGAATCCTGTGCATTTCTCCAAACAATTGGAAGAACCTGTCGGCTTCGAATACCAGGAAGCGCCGCCCCCTTACGATTGAGAGGAGAGTACTTGGAGCGATTGCGGCTGAATGAGGCGGCTCATTGTAGCATCTACTGCTCGGCCATGGCGTTCCGAAAGCGGTGGGGTCGCAGTGAATGTACCTGGCCGTGCACGGACCTCTGATCTATGTATATCCTTGAACTTCCGCACCCTCTCTTGCAGACTCTTTCTATTCCCACTTGAGACCACGTGCGAAACGCTTTGCACCCCAAAACCTCTAGTTCTGCGATCCATGGTGTGCGATTCGCCAGCGGCCAGACATGACGTCCAACCATCAAGATGCATCTGACCGATGTGCCATACTGAAGAACAGTTTCAACTTCGCAAGGCTGCCTTTCTCGCAGACCAACTTCGGCAAGCTGCCAGCAGAGCTCCGCAACGCTATCTACGACGAGGTGACGCCATCCGATATCGAGATTGAAGTCGATGTCCTATCCGACCCACCAGCTTTGATGAGGACAACCAGCCTCATGCGAGTCTGCCGCCAGCTTCGCTGCGAGATCCAGTCGTACTTCTACGGCAACAACGCCATCATTATCCAGACCAGGGGACCACACCAAATTGCGAGGGCGGAGACCTGGTTGCGGCGCCTCGGGACTCATGGCGGTCAGCATATCTACGATTTGCGTATACACCTACTGGGTGGCTTGACTCTCGTGGACCCCGGTCTCTGTCGTCTCGGAAAGGCGATGTGCGAGATGCAGATCTGCAGAGAAGCTGTCACATTGTCGAAGCCGGAAGACGACAGGTGGCTGCCCGAGATGGCGCAGACCATCCGTCAGGGCTTCATGTACAATGCAGGCTATGCTCCATCGGCGCCCTGCGAGATATGCTACAAAGGACCTGCGGAAGAGCTATATAGCAAGGATCACGTGCGTGGTGTAAGCGCTGGTTCAGTCGCGATCACCCAGTGCGCAGATCCTCGCAGGAGCCACGGAGAAGAGACAGCACTGCAAGGACATGACGGCACGCAGATTGCGGGGAGCCTGAGAGAGGCCGGAACGACCAGAGTGTCGAGTCCGCAGAGTGAGGGAATGCTCCTCGCAAAGTTCATCGAGCTCACAGGGATGGAGACCAGCTACGCCCAGGAGATGTTGGGGTTGGCAAATTGGGAGATTGCTCATGCGATGGCGATGATCACCAGGGTACGCATTGGAACTGTCCACCTCTCGGCAGAAGCACTGAGGGCGTTCCAAGTCGTAGCTGAGTCCATCAACAGCCTGCAGCTACCTCCTACGCATAGCATCGACTATGCTGCAGACACGGTAGAGCTTTTGGCTGAGCGTACGGGCATGAACTGCAAGTATTCCTTGGAGTGTCTCACACAGACGGCATGGAGCTTTCCCGCGGCATTGGAGGCGTACGCCCGGGTGCGAGACGAGTTGCCAGCGGAGGCGTTCGTGGAGATTGACTTGACGTACGAAGGCCTGATTGCTGCACGCTTCCAGGTCCAGGCACGTAGAATGCTGAACTTGGGCTGGGAGTTGTAAGAGATGCATGATGTCTGAGAAAGGACATTGCTGAACGATTACCTTCAGGAGCTTCCCCCGAGCATGATTGCTTTTGTGGTGGAGAGACTGATCGCGAGCCGACGTGGTAGAGAACCGGAGAGAAGGCGGCGCTCGTAGGAGGTACCATAGGTCCTCGATCGATGCAAGCCTCAATACTGCATGTGCATGCTCAGACCGTGCTTCTTAATATGTCCCTGCGATGTCCACACCGTCTTCCGTGCTAAGTTGATACTTCGCGTGCTCGTGCTTGACCACTGGGAAACTGTAATAGTTTCCGTCAAAAGCACTGCAGTCGTCGTCTGAGTAGCTCCCGATGCGGTGTACACATCCGAGGGCATATACGGTTCAGAAGCGCTGTAGTAAGCACTCCATTGAGGACCGCACGTTGCTGCTTGTTGGCTCGCAGACGAGTAGCAAGCGGTCGCTGTTGAAGGGCAGGCGGCCAGGCACGGAGGTGCCGCACACACGAAATCTCCCGACGTCCTCAAGTCTGGTATGCTGGCATTGGTGCACCTCCAGTTGACCAAGGCCAAGTAAGGGTGCCATTAGTGGAGGCCGCAGTTGCCGATGCCGTCGCTGAACCTGGTAACCCAGCGGTGCTTTGTCTTGCTGTGCCAGTACTCGTGGTGTTCATATAAGAAGCAGCCTAGGCAACGGACGAGGATGCCGCAGTCGAAGCGTCCAGCTGAGCACCGAGCCCAGAAGCGATGTAGTCTCCGACACCCGTATTCGAAGTGGTTGCCAATGCCGTTTGCGCGACAACGCAGATCCACAGTGCGACCTTCCAGATGAGCCGCATAATGGTGAGATATGTGCCATCTTTGTTTCTCGCCAGTCTGAACAATGAAGAAGAGAAGAACAGAGGACGAAGACAAGAGAGATTCAAATTGGTACTGCAGTTCACATACCGGTGCATTCTTACCTACAGCAAGGCTGAGGCCTGCAAACATGCATGAAAGCAGTCAGTCGAGCGTACCTTGCAAGTTTAGCGTGGAATCAGGAGGCCTGCGACACATAATTTGGAGAATCAAGAGGCCTTTTGGCCCCATCCGCAAGCCACTGAGAGCTGACTGGCGGGCGAAATCACGGTGTCACGCCAGCGGTCATCGACTTGCTGCATCCAGAACGTTCACATCTAAGTCCCTGAGACCGATGTTGTATCAACGCAGAATATCACTCAGTGTAGGGTATCGCGAAATGTGCGACTGGGAGGGAGTCATGAAATAATATTGAGGAACGGGCACATCGCAAATCGAGTGAGTCTAAACCTCGTACAGCTGCTGCGATCGCGATAGCATATGGAGGGTGATACTCACAAGTATAAGGGCGAGAACTCGCAGCACCATTCTCTTCAGCCTCTGACATGCTTCATGGAGGTGTCGAATCCCATGACAGGCTTTGGCTGGTAGAGCTCTTCCAATTGCTTCTCTTCGTCCTCGGTCAGCACTTTACCATTGGCCTCAATGGCCTCGTCCAAGCGCTTGGTGCTGCTGAAGCCAATGATCGGGCTGCTGATACGTGCATTGAGCCAGGCGAGAGCGACATGGCTCATTGGCCACTGACGTTTCTCAGCGTTCTGTTGAACTCGATCGATGATTGCAGTGTCGGTGTCGTCAGGGCCAGGCTTGCCTTTCGAACGGTCGGTCTGGCCTGCCTCAGATGATGGCCGAGCGAGGGCGCCTTGGGCGAGAGGACCCCACTGCGATGTCATCAGTATGGAAGCGTCCGGGCTCAACTGTGGGATCCTTACGGGTATCAAGCCAACTCCCGTCTCATAGCAGAAGAAGTTCATTTCCCTGTCAGACATCAGTGACTTGCATCGAGGTGACGATGCCGACACACCACCATACCTTTCTTCTTCGCGATAGAGCAGGCTGTACCTGCCTTGCATGCTCACAAACTTTGTCCAACCATGCTTTTCTGCGCACCATTGCATGCCAGCAAATTGTACTGCTCGCATACTAGAAGCGCCGATATAGCGGACCTTCCCGCTTTGTACGAGGTCGTGCAAAGCCTTCATTGTCTCCTCGACCGGGACAGTCGGGTCATAGCGATGGATCTGCAGAAGATCAATGTACTCGCTTCCTAGCCGCTTAAGGCTGGCATCCACGGCGTTGAAGATCCCAGCACGCGACAGACCACGTTGATTGACGTAGTCGACCGTCTGATCTATGTTCTGCAATCCCAGCGTCTCGGGGTCATTCCCTTCTCGCACAGTGCCACAGCATTTAGTCAGAATGACAAGCTTGTGGCGCGGGATGTTGTATTGTTTGATGGCTTTAGCGATGATCTCCTCCGAGGCGCCATTACTGTACACATTGGCTGTATCCCAAGTGTTGACGCCGCGATCGTAAGCGGCTTTCAGCAAAGGTAGTGCCTCTTCTTCACCAAGGACCCATGGCTGCCAGCGTTGATCACCAAGGCTCATGGCGCCTAGGATGGGATTGCTGATTCGGAGACCACTCTTCCCGAGTTGGCGATACGTTGCCATCGGCACATTGTTTGCGTTGTTGTGTGCCATGGTGGTGGAGCCGGACAAGCCTCGTGAGCGGTCGTGCTTGATGGTTGCGCGACTTAAAAGCGGGTTTCGTGACCACCGTCGATCAGTGATGGAACAATAATGAGGAAGACTCCAGAGGATTGAACAACACCGACCACAATGTACGTTCCAGCGGGAGGCGCCAAAGACACACCTCAAGGGAAGACGTCTACGTATATCAGCTGAAGGCGAACGCCGTTGTCGTCGCCGTCCCGTCAGAGCGGTGTACTGCGAACGCCGGACGCGTAGCTTACCTAGGTACTAGATCGGGGCGGAAGCTGAGGCGCGGAGGAGGCGGCCGATCTTCACAAAGGTAATGACGACGTAGGGACTGTTCACCAGAGCTTTCTCTTCTGAATGCTGTGTACCCCGAGCGAAGTATCACAGCCTTTGTACTTGAGTCGGGATTGTGAGTGGTGTTGGTTAGCCTTCTTTCGTCTTGCTGTACGGCTCCACTTTAAAGGAGGCTTTTCGGGCATTTCGGCAGGCTCCAGCCACGCGACCCTTGCAGCCCGGAAGACTATTTTCGTGCCTCCATTCTTCCACTTCACCACTGCGCCCGTGGAGCATCATCTGGTCCTCGCTCTCGCTTTTGAGAGCAAACAAAGCCACGATCGATATGGCAGTCGCTGTCTATCTGCGACCAACGAGATACCGCCACGATCCGATTACCCAACGGGATCTCTGTGTTTCATGTCCGCTATCTTCTGGAGAACTTGGAACAAACAGGCATCTCAGCGTCCAAACACACCGGCTTCTGTAGACGAAGATGTGCGTTGGCAGATGCAGTGGCAGTCTTGGCTACTCTATGCGATACAGAGAGCAGAATGACTCAATCGCATCGAACCGGTTAAAGCACAATAGGTCATTATGGGTGTGCTCAAGGACCAACACTACATCATCGCCCTTCTGACATTTCCCTGATATGTGGAGCGAACGACCAACAACCGCGCCCTGCGCCTATAGGCTCGGACCGCCAACTCTCTCTAATAGACACAATGCGCTCCTATCACTGGCCTCCACGCCACACCGCGCGCCTTGCACTTTTGGGGTGTGCCTCATGACTCCTTGCCAAGGAGTTACTCCCCTTCCTCTACCTTGAGGCTTGGCTATGTTGACTGCAGCGACGATCCTCACGCTGCGCCGGGCTTTGTCTGCACACAGCACATTGATGCCCCAAGCCCATACCGCTCCCCAAGCGAAGCCTTTTGTAACCGGGTCACCCATCCCCTACGAGAGATAAGTTATCGCTAGTGTCTCCTTTCTGTCATTGTGCTGCCAGCGACTACCATCTGACGTAGCGATCATTGTCGGCTCCATCACAGGCAACACAGATGAGTGAGTATATCTATACCGTCTGTCTCCGCGATCCGGACTCGTCTGCATCGATAGCATTCAGCATACCTACCCAGCATTCTTAGCCAGCCTCAAGCCCATCTATTCTCCTGATCTACAGCCAAGATGCTGTTCAAGGCATCAATACTTCTGTCCTTACTGGCTCTGCCAGCAACCATACGGTCTGCACCTATCCAGCCTCGCTCGACGTCCAAATCGGACTATATCAGCAACGCCATGGCCGCCGTCCAAGTGCTTAACGACAACTGGTACCATGCCGAGCAAGGCCTTTGGGATAACATGTGGTGGAACTCTGTAAGAAGGACCATCTGCCTCTATCAAAAACCAACGTAGACTAACCACCTCACTCATCAGGCCAATGCGCTCACAACGCTTGCGGACCTAGCCCAGATCAACTCCAACTTCATGCCCACCGCGAAAGGCATGTTCGCCGAGATCTTCACGAACGCTCTAGCCTCCAACCCAACCAACCCCGGGACCTGGATCAACGGTTTCTACGATGACGAAGCCTGGTGGGCAATGGCTTGGATTAAAGTCTACGACGTAACAGGAAACGCCACCTACCTTGGCGCCGCCGAAACCATCTTCATAGATCTGCTTACTGGTTTCACCGCCACCTGTGGCGGGCAATGGTGGGACAAAGCGAAAACGGGCAACAACGCCATCAACAACGAGCTCTTCATGGCTGTTGCCGCTTCGCTCGCTAACCGGGTCGCCGACAAGAAGTCTTATTACCAGGACCATGCTACGTCGCAAGCAGATTGGCTCCTCAATACTGCCAAGCTGATGACCGTGAACAACACTCTCCACGACGGCCTGACGATCAACGGCGATTGCTCCGCCGAAGGCATAGTCTACACTTACAACCAAGGCGTTATCCTCGGCGCTCTGGTCGAGCTCTCAAAAGCTACTGGCCAGACGTCGTACCTCGACACCGCCACGAAGGTCGCTCAGGGAGCTGTGAAGACGCTGGTAGATGACAATGGCATCCTCACAGAGGTGAGCCATTACCCGGTTGACGACATTACTTGCGATCAATTCAAGGGCGTGCTGGCAAGGAATCTGGCCGTGCTGCAGGCTGTGAGAGGAGACGATGCGTATGTGACATTATTGACGAAGAGTGCGGATTCTATCTGGAAGAATGCGAAGGATGGTAGTGGGCAGTTGGCTCCGAATTGGCAAGGGCCGGTGAGTGGCTTTGGGGCGCCGGCTCAGAGTTCAGCATTAGATTGTCTGGTTGCTGCTGCTGCCGTCTCTTCTTAGCTGACTGGCTATTGTGAATATGCTAACGAGGAATGATGAACGAGGAACGAAGGATGGGGGATGATTGTATGTAGCTGATGATATCATGCAGTCATGTCGTTAATATCATTAATGTCGTCGTAAGCTCACTGCCCGTGTCGTCTCATCTCCTTTCATGACGTCCGGCGTCTCCTCTCCCGCCCATTCATCTCAAGGTGCAGCTTTCTTGCCACCTCCTCATCGTCGTCCTCTCTGTCCTCCGTCTCGTCTCGCTTGCGCTTCTTCACCTGTGCTGGTTTCGGCTCGTCGTCGGCGCTGATGGTGGCTTCGCTGTCGCTGTCGCTGTCGCTGCCGTCTGGTGTTGGCTCCCGCACGCGCTTGCGGTTGGTGAGCTTTGGCTTCTGTACTACTGCTGGTGGAAGCAGCGGCAGCAGGCTGTCATCAGGTGCGAAGGTGATCTCGTCTGGTTCTGCAGCTGCTGGCTCTGGGATCTGTATCACCTGGTCAGCGTCTGTATTGCTTGATAAAGCGGTGAGATACTAACGAAGATGAGATCCAACGGCACATCAAAGCTCACCGCCCTCAAATCCACCGTTCTGCTCTCCGTCTTCGCCGCTCTCGTCTGGTCTGCTCTCACAGCGAAGGAAGGCTTCTTGCTGCCGTCTCGTAGGCTTGGGTAGTAGGCGCCCCAGGATTTGAGGTAGGCGGCGTAGGAGGCGTTGGTGGAGTATTGATAGATCATCTTGTTGTTGGTGAGGTAGCAGACCTGCTGCTGTGAGGGTGTGTGAAAGCTGGGTTGGTGTGGTATGTGATGAGATGAGACTTTTGAGTATGTTTCTGGACGAAAGAAAGCGAGATGGAACAGAAGAAGAGACGAGAATATGTACTTACCAGACGACAATAGATATGGCGAGACAATAGCAGCATTGTGGAATCGCAAAATGAAAGAAGTGGGTGGCTGCGAGGGTGTGAAGTGAGGTTGAGAAGCCGGATCCGCACATAGAAGTTCACACTCACACTGCGAAATCCACTTCAACATCCTCGGAGGGCGACAATATACTGACAGCGATTACACCAGCTCGTGTCATACATCATAGTTCTGAGATTGAGCAATCGCAGCAGAGGAAGCCTACTCTGTCCCTCTACTACGTCCAATCCAGCCAGTCCGTATGAAAGCATGCCCGTACCATGCGCAGGTCTTCCACAGGCCGGAGGGCAATACAGCAGCACGGTACAGTGCAATGGCTCGGCGCGCTGTCGAAACTTTGGCATCCTAGCAAAGTGGACTTCGTGTGGCCTCTCCAGCAGTCTGCATGTTTCTCCGCCCTTTCACGGCTGTTCCGGGCGCCGGTATTGCCTCCCAGAGTCGCAGCACACACTCCGCGACTTCAGCGGACACTGACGTCCTGTTATTCGTTGCGTAGGAAGCCACGGTATACAGCTGGCAAAGCGGACGTACTGCATGTGGCGCCACAAGCCGTGCGCGACAGCTTCGGCTTGCACCCCTCCACCTCCATCGTCGAACAAGCAGTTGGTATCGGTGGCTTGCGTTTGATCTATAGTTCCAATCTGAGTAGTATAATGTCTGGACAGTGGACATCATCGTGATCTCAATTCAGCTTCGTATGACTGTCGCATTACGTAAACGTACAAAGACTTTCTCTCCACGCAGTGGCACCAACCCTCTTTCCCGGTCCTCAAACGCCAACGCTACTCCATCGCCATGCTTTACACCCCCTCACCACCCTCTCCCCTCATCCCCTCACCCTCCCGCTTCTTCACCCCATCCCTCCATCATCCCAGCCCACCCCTCCACTTCGGGCTCTCGGGATTGGCCTCCCCAGTCAGCACCCACGACTAAGAGGTACCACTAACAGCCAACTTCATCAAATGATCCATAAAAGTCTGCAAACTAACATCGTCCGTGAAGATCGTCTGCGCAGTTTGCTGCACGCCTCCATAACCTCCACTAGACGTATGAGTCGTCGAAGGGTTGAGTTTGGCGAGAAGGAAGCGGGCTTGCGAGCCGCCGGCGTCGCAGACGATGAAGCGGGGGAGGGGGAAGCGGTCTTGGATGAGCTCCTGTGATGCTGTCAGTAGGTGGAATGGAAGGAAGATGGATGGTGAAGGGGATGGGAGAGGGATAGGAGGCGTACCCGAGCATCTTCCTTGGGAGCCTCCAGGAGTTCTCTGAAGTTCTCATACCCCTCCATCTCCTGATACCCAGCTTTCCGCCACTCAGCCATTGTCTCTCCATGGAAGATGAGAATGTGGAAGAAGCCGTCCAGCAGCAGTATAGTCTGCGGCTGAATACTTGTCGAGTCAAGTAGTACCGGCACCGCTCCATCCTGGTCAAAAGTATAGCTATCCAAAGTCGGCTGAATCATGATCAAGCTGTTCCCAACATCTTCATAGTTAAGCACATGCCGATAGAAAGCGGTCTCGTCAGGAGAATTATTGAAGACCTGCAGGAATTGAGACCGTCGGAGATGGAACATGAATTGCGGGTACAACGTAAAGTTCTTCTCCAAGCGGAAAGAAGTTGGGTCGTCTTTGCGGTATTCTGCGAAGCGCGAGCACAGCCGTATAAGCATGCGGTCGACCCAGCGCAGCACGTCCGGACCATCATCCACCTCAGCCTTGAAGACTGCGATCCGGGACATGAGAACAGCCGCTGCTTCCTGGTCGAAAGACTGAGCGATTGCCGGGTCTCCTGAAGGACCAGACATATTTCGCCCGACAGTAGTAACTCGAAGATGGTACTGGCCGGCGGAGTGTTGGTAGTAAGTCAGGAACTGAATCAACCCTTTCTGTGGTCCTTGCTGCATGTTGGCGGGTTGACTGGAGCCTTGCGTATTGGCGATCTCGAAGTAGATTCCGTAGCTGGCCGCTGGGTCTATGCCGCACATCTTCCAGCTGCAAGTGTTGCCGATACCGCATTCTGTCTCGCCGACGGAGGAAGACTTCTTGTTCAAGCTGACGGCATGGCCGATCAAACCAGTCACTTTGAGCTCCTTTGTCGTCAAGACTTCGAGCGAGGCGTTGAAGCCCATGGCCAAGTTGTCGTTGGCGTCCGTGTCGAAGATCTTGGCGAAGGACTGCTTGTACATGGATGCCGTGAAGGAGTCTGTCAAGATCATGTGCCCACCTGTACTATTGGGTAGGCCTTTCATCTCCAGCAGACCGACCTGGTCCAGGCATCCAGCGAAGATGTCCACGATGTGCCCGTTGTTCGCGGTCCGCTTGGCCAGGGTATCGTAGAACTTGAGCGCTTTCTTGTAGTACTTGATGTTGTCCCTGTCGATATCGTGATGACTTCTGATCTGCTCTTTCAGCTCTGGGCCAACGACCATACCCGGGCCCTCTGTCGCTGGGCCACCTGTGAAGAGCATCACGCGCGCGCCGGAGTTCTGGAAGTTGGTCTCCAGCAATCCTATTGCGACGGAGAGGGCAACACCAGTACAGCGGATCGAGCGCTTGTCGTTCGCAACGGGCCACGGGTCTTTCTGCAGGCTCTCGAGAACGTTGGTGAGCTGGACTTCGCACTGCTGGACTGGGAGCAAGAAACGAGCTTGTGCGCCGCCCATCGGTGGCATGGCTGGTCTGCCGGGCTGAGGCTGCATTTGCTGCATCCCTGGCCTTGCACCCATAGCTAGACCAAGCATTTCTTGGACTTGCTTGCCGCTGTAGTCCTTGTTGCCGCGGAAGACGTACGACTTGGCGCATTCCGTGTAGCCGAGCTCGTGGACCTGCGCCATGGTGCCATAGGTGATGAGACCCACGAGGGCGTGCGGCGGGAGCAGCTCGAGGGACATGATGATGCTGTCCTTGAGCGCTTTCAGCGAGTCCTCCTCTTGGCATGTGTCCACCACGAAGACGAAGATGGGTGGTGTGGGCGCTGGCCTGCTAAGCCGGTACTCGATGGTCGTGCTGCTCGGGTGCAGCTCCGGCGGGATCTGGTTCTCGCTGATGTCCTTGTAGTGCGGTGGGAGATTGTTCCTCTGCAGGCAGAACGGGCAGATCCATATCCGCGCTCGCATGTCCACCTGGCAGAAGGGATTGAGGACTGATCGACATGGCGCTTTGCATGTGACGGGCTCATACTGTAGTAATGGTGTGCCGTCCGTCTTCTCTTTCAGTGGAGTGTACAGTGCGCCAATGGGTACCACCAGCCGGCTGGCTTCCATGCGCGAGGACGGAAAGGTGTTCCATGATAGCCGGATGCCGTCTCGCTCTTCAATGTCCGACCACTGCTCTTTCAGCGCTTCGTAGTCCATCGTGTCTACTTCCAAAGAGGAGGGAACGGCGTATGAATATGGGTAAGGCGGTGGGTTGGCGGTCGCTTATTGTGCCGTCATGCAATCGTGTCGCCGAGCGGTCGCAATGAAGAACAGTTGTAGTCCGTCGGAGAGCTGTCTTGTCACTTCGAAATCTAGTATAACATCAAGTTGTCCTTTCCACTCTCTTGCACATGCCACCATTCAAGAAACGTAGCTCCTCCAACAAACCATCTCGCTCCACCTTCCCCGCCAAGGATACACAGTCCGTGCACCTCCGCCATCACATCACTTCACTCAAATTCTTCTCCTCCTCCTCCTCCTTCCTTCCTTTCTGCATCTACAATCAGATGCCAGCTTCTACACATTACTGATCGACAGGCTTACATTCTCCAGCTCAGTGAGATGCTTGTTTTCGCGCTGCGCATAGAGCGACTCACCCATGGCTGGGCGCCCGATCATGAATATTCTCGTCTAGAGAATCAGGAAGGATTGGGAATCAGCAGAGGTTACATTTCATCGTCATCATCGGTGCCAAGGTGAAGGAAGTGTGTACACGAGACAATTCGGAACGAGAGAAGACGATGGGTGCGGTGTCGACGCAGGGTGCCTAGGCGAGGCACAATGTAGACTGTAGGTATCCTACCGTACCGAAAGACTTTTCCACGCGTACTACTCTTTCCTTCCTGGTAGACCGTCTTTCCGTCTCATCCTACTGCCTCGCCAGCAGCTCTATCGCCCTGCATGGAGTACCATTGACGGCGCTCTGGGCTCCGAGAGCTCGTACGCGTGGGAGCTCACGGTACCTCACCTGTAATTATGGGTAGGCCAAGTCGGTTCGCCTGGGCTTTGGTGAGCCTTTCGTTTTGCTTGTTCATCACCAGGCCATGGTTGGTACTGACGTGAGAAGCAAGCCCGTAATCGTAAGCCGCACGAAGCACGAGTACTGTACAGTACACTCTGACTCCTGCGCCTAACATACAAACCAAGTCGCAATCTTCCGCCGGAATAGCGCTCAACTGAGGGCACATCGGGAGCACGCTTTTTCGCTCTCGCCAGCGGCGGTACTATGAAGATATGATCATTTTAGTAAGTGACGTCGAATGGCCTCTGTCGCTAGCCCATGGCGCGAACGATGAAGCCGTTCTCAATCGGTGGGCTGTTGATCGCCAGCGACACGCGAGAAGAGAGACGAGAATGCGCACACGGATGCGGTGAACCGGGGGCTCCCACGGCCATCACGTTTGGAGATCTCGCCGCAGCTCAAGGCCGGCGGAAGCGGAGGCCAAAAAGCCTTGCATGGACCGGACATTGGCATCAACTGCTACTGCGCCGAAGTGTACAAGGAAGCAGAGTCGCTCATGATGGCACGACCATTCTAACAATGAGCCCGGAATCAATCTGCCGCAGTCGTCCTCGCGCTGTAATTTCGCGGTTCGGGCATCTTCTAGGTATGGGACATACGTGCGCATCCACCATGGCTTCTTACGCTCGAGACGACGCTGAAACTTGGCTGGGCGCACGGGGTACGGTGATCTTGTCGGCCCGGCCGGTCATAGCGTGGGAGGTTAGATGACAGACCGGACCACCTAAGCTTCCGAAAGGTAGAACCGGATCGATCACAGAAAAGCGGCAGGTCCGCTCAGAGGGAGTCTGGTATAGTGACTACTTAAGAAGCAACCACGAGAGCCGAAATGGCGAGAGCGTTTCTGGAGTAAGATCATGGGATGCTGATCACCTAAGACTCTGCAGCTTAGCAGTGGCCGACTTCCATCACAAGAAGAGCAGAGCTGAGGTACACCTTTAGACCGAATGATACCGAGGACGGCAGGTAGCTGTTCTGCTCATATTCAAGCTACAATAGTCCAGTGTTGCCGCCGCCGTCGGTCCTGCTTGGTAGCCGACTGCGGTCCCTGCTGCCCTGAATGAACATCGTCAATCGCTCTTCTCACCAACTGCCTTTGTTCTCAACCGGGCGGCGGTCGATTTCGGTAGTTAGCGCGGCAACAAGACTGCGAGGCATCTCACCCACGAGGAGGGAACATCCGTCGAAGACGTGAGGTAGAACATATCACACGGATACAGCCAAATGGACAGCGAGCAAGCTCCACCGAGTGGAGCAGTATGGATGAATGAGCATGCGTTCTCGTTGTTTCAATGCATGTACAGCATGTGTGATACTCACAGGATGTCGGATGTCCAGAGATCCGCAGGACCTTGTTCATCGCCGAGCTTCCCCAGGGATACTAGTTTGCCGCGCAGGATGTCATGGTAACGTGACAGTGACAACAATGACAGGGAGCACTGCGGTTCGGCCGCGCATCTCCCTGCCAGGCGTGAGCGTTGATACGAAACACAGGTAGAGGACGTGTGTGTTACAAAGTCGATCATGGAAGAGCGATGGTCCGGACGATCAATGGAGCCTGACAGGATTAGGCCGGATAGCAGTGTACCGCGTACGACTGCACTACAGCCTGGTCAAGGTTTGATCAACGAACATGTCTGTACCCTTCCTAGGTGGCTGTAACTGCCGTGCCCTTCAATGTTATGGCCCATGGTACGCCCTGGTATAGCAATGTCTTCCGGATGTCTCGGCGATGGACCAACCAACAGTGTGACCAGACGGCTGCTCACTGGATGTGACGAGCAGTGGAGCCTACCAAGCTGAGAAGGCCAACCGCCGGGTCAATATGGCCAGAAAGCGAGCGGTCGTCGATCGCAAGATGCGATTTGGGGGTCATGTAGGGGAGTAGCGGTGATTCCACCATTTCATGAGGACGGCGCGAGAGCGATTTGCTTAGGCACGAATGTCTATCGCAAAGTTGCAAATCCCCCGGACGATGTGAAGTCACGGAGGAACCCGGGACAATGGATCAGCTCGCTTGGGGAGGATCGCCGTCGCATCCGCACCCGAGAGGCCCATGTCATACATCGCTTCCTTGAGGGGCAGGGTATCAGGGTCGAGACACCTGTCAATTGACGCAACAGTGAACCGGGCCTTGATCACGAACATAACGGGCAGCACGAGCTTCAAGGTTTGGTGGTCGACTCCTTCGTTGGACACCAGAGGACGGCTCGACCTGCCGACGTCACATCTATACTTCACGGGTACGCTGGTGTCTTCTTTGGACGCCGTTGGCGAGGCTGTGAACACCCTACCAAGCCTGATCGTCATCTTCTGTGCTGTCTCTGGCCCTGTCTTGGCTGTGGCCCAAAGCGAGTTGGCAAGGTGCTCGCCAGATGCTACGCTCACTGGCCTCAGGGATAGGTTCCAATAGAGATGCTAGTCCGTGGTGCTATAGAAATATGCGGCAAGCTCGTCGTTCTTTCCCACCAGCGCTTGAGTTGATCTGCGCTTGTTTGAGACATCAAGGCCTTCAGACAGAAGGATGTCACGTCGAGGCGAGCCAGGCTGTATCAGGGATCTCCGGGTGCTGTCGTTCATGAAGGATTCATCCCAATTCCCAACGGTCTGCGCCTTCCCATGTCGTTCCCCCACACTGCCGCGAGTCGAGTCGACATGGGAATCTAAACGGGGTGTATGTGATGTGTCGCGCACACGGCACTGCGATGGCCATGAAAGTGGGGTGTGATAGATTGGAGAGACGTGGAAACAAGCTGCATGAAGCCTTGGCTGAGCGATGCGAAGCCGTTGAAAGATGAAGATCATATCATCGGGATGTGCCCAAATGTTAGCGCGCCGTAGGCATGGATGCCGCAAGCACGCGCAGCAGATCGGTGAGACACCGCTCAATGCGGTATGACGCTGCAGATCATAGGCAGGCAAAGATTCCGAGGGTGCAGTGCAGGTGAAATATACTCACTACTTCAACAGCCGGTGCAGCTGCCAGCTGTGAAATGCGAAGCTCTGTATCATGAATCAGCAACAAGGAGCTCAAATAGCAGACCTCAAACTCTCCGTAGCTACCCCAGATCGTGTGTAACCTTTGCCTCGCGTGCATCCGGATCCGGAAGTTGTAATTGCAGGGGGGTGAGGGGGTTTCTCAGAATAGGTAGGCAACTGCCGGCTGCCGATGGGCGAGGTGGCGGAAGTAGCGTGTGCAAGCAAAGCACTCGCCGGCGTTATGCTTTTGATATCTCACTCTGAAGCAGCCTGATCGGAAGCCTCCTCGATGTCGCGACTCGCGACTCGCTGATGAGATTGCTGGAGGCATCTGCCCCACGCTTGCGATGTAGCTTTGTAGCGTAGCTTCGTGAGACTCTGCCAATTAAGCTGGGTTCACGCATTGGGCAACTGAAGACGAGCATTGAGCATCGCTGACTCGGCCATGCGCACTGCATTTTTCGAGGGGCGTGGCCTTGACGTCGTCTCCTGTCTCCCATGGCTGGCAACGACTGTCAACTGAAGATAACAGAGCAAGCCCTCGCCGGCATGAACCGTAGGATGAGCGTAGCGTGCACTGGGCAAGAGCTCTTGTGGGCAACATGAAGCAACGTGGTCCGCAGGTCTCCACCCGGTCGGTGCGGGTGTTGTGATGGTTGTGATCGCCTCAGCGGGATGGCATAACCTAAAGTCGGCGCGGAAAAGGTAAAGACATTAGCTTGGTCCGTCATCCGAACCTCACGTCTCCTTCCTCCTGGCCACCAGTCCCTCATTCCTGGAAAGTACCACATCGACATCGCTTTTCGCGCAGCAGAAAGTAAGGAGCCGTTGGGGCTCAGAGAAGGTGTACTGCCCGTGGGACCTTACGTCTGCGGCGAAGAAAGGGAAGGAGCGACTTGAGAGGGACCCTTGCATGGCCTCGAACATCAGACCTACCTCAGCTTACCTATCCTCGACTCCACCTCCACTCTGCTCGCCTCATCAGAGCTGCTGCTATACCATTATTCCAGTACTGCGGAGCAGTGACTGTCCCCAACAGGATCCATACCACGGCATCGCCGCCTCGCACCGTCACCGCGACTTTCTCGTTCTTCCATCGCACCGCCATCTCCGTCTAAGGACTCTCTGGCGCATATACTGTGCAGGCGACAGTGCCATTAGCTCCATCACACGCCCTCGCTCCACGAATACAAGGTTTCGTCATCATTCGAGGTCAGTCATACCAGCTTTGCTTCATGTTGTCGTCTTCGTGGGCCCTATACCTTCAGGCGGTACATGCCGCACCGCGCATTCCTCAAGGACAACAACATGCTACCTTCGCATACTGACAGTCCAGCCTCTTACAGCCACGCTCACGGTTCCAGCCGAAACCCTCAGCACGTCGAGTGTAGGCTGGACTAATCGCACTTGAAATCGATGGACTCGTCACCAGAACGGTAGCCAACCTGGAGTCGCTCGACGCGATCTTGCGCGGCAGCCTCACGGCTGGTGGCGCAATGACCACTATGATTCCCGACCAGCGTGGAGAGTCGCCCTCGCGGAGAAATGGCGCGGGCAAGTCTAGGCGGCCATTACGGCCTTCGGTTCAGACTGGTATTACGACAAGTGTCGCGCTTCGCGTGCATCAGATGACGCCACCAGAGACGCCAGTCAGCTCGCAGAACCCATCAGACTCAGAGCCTGCGCATGCTCTGTTTCACAACTACCTGCGGGCCTTCTACCCGTTTGACCGGTCTCATAACCTGCTCGAAGGCGACGATGCGCTTTTGATGACAGCTACGATCAAGCCTGGCGATCTGATACTCGTCCATTCGGTCCACGCAAATGGCTGGGCTGACGGCACTGTCTTGACCACTGGCGAGCGGGGATGGCTACCAACCAACTACTGTGAGGCTTACGACCATCCTTATCTGCGAAATCTTCTAAACGCAATGACTCAATTCTGGGACCTGCTGGGCGCCAATGAGGATGCGAACCTGGCGGCGTTTGTGAGGCAAGACTACATTCGAGGCTTGATTGCTGGTGTGCGATATCTTTTGGAGCACGCAGACTGCCTCCATAGAGACGCAGCGCTTGTACTTCGGAATTCGGGCATCCGCAGAATGCGCAAAGGTCTGCTTGCGGATCTGTCCTCTCTCGTTCAGATCGCGAAAGGCTTGCAAGAGACGATAAGCGAGCCATTTGCGGGAGAGGTCATCCACTATCTGCTCGAAGACCTCATTACCAAGGCATTCAAAGTAGTTACAAGAGCTGTGGGGTTCATTGACATGTGGGCGAAGGAGACGTCTGAAGACTCGACAGAAGCTAGCACGAGGAGAAGGATCCAAGACCCGCCAACACCACCTGTAGACGCGGACACGCTTGCGATTGATACGAAAGCTTCTTCTCGGGCTTTGAAGCAGCCAGTGGACTCAGCCATATCTTTCTTTGCGCATCCCGCCGGGACCGACCAACGGGATGCTATCGCTGGCGCACAGCCCGAGAACGACAGCGCTGATACAACCCGATCGCCGCCACTGCCGGTCATTTTCACGTCAGATAGTGTGCCCGTCATACACCGATTGTCGCTCGCAGATTCGGAGCCGTCTAAACCATTGGCATCAACCAGGCTAGCTAACGTGCATGACGCGTGTATCAGTAACATTGGCGCCTTCATCGGTCATCATCTTCATTCCCGACCATCTTCAGAGCTTGTGGAGACCACTGAACGGCTGGTCAACTCCTGCAAAGGCCTACTCGCCATTGTGGATGAAGTTCAATCCCACGACACTCGCCGACCACGATCACAGAATCCAGTCCAGCAAGCGCGAGGTGATTTCCAGTCACGGCTGGAGGAGCTGGTCAAGGCAACGAAAGACGTCTTCAAGTTCTCAGACTTTGATGATGGCGATGTTGTCATGTTGCCTGAGCAAACCAACCGCCTTGTCATAGCCGGCACCAGCCTCATCCGCGCCGCAAGCGAGTGCGTTACAAGGACGCGAGCGCTCATCGAGCAGGTTGGAGACTTCTCAGCGGACAGATTGCCACAGACGCCAGACACCTCCGAGCGCTCCTCAGACCGTCCTTCAAGCAGTTCGCGCAAGCCTGCCACAGGTCAAAACGATGTTATAGCAAAGCCCATGACAGCCTTCGAGAAGCGCTTATCGAAGAAGCTGCTACCGCCTATACCAGCCCGAGGCTCCCGGCTCATCGAGACCACAGAAGCAACTGACTTTGCCGTTGCGTCACCTGCTGGAACTTCGGACACGAACAGCCCAATCACTCCGCTCTCGGCTGCGTCGCAGAAGTCGCTTCCTCCACCACCGTCAATGCAAAGACGTTCGGCGCTGCGGATGTCTCAACATGGGATTAGCGGTGCAACCCTCAGTCGGTGGTCTTCAACGCTTGACGGCCGAAGCACAGCGCGCAAAGATAGCGTGGGAGTCTCAATCTCGGGATCCACTGATCGGAGCAATGCAAGAGACTCTGGCATCAGCGCGGTTTCGGAAGTCTCGACGAGAGCGACCACACCCGACCGTGCAAAAGAGCCGACGACTCCAGATCCAGCTCTGCTGAACAGCTTCACGAGCATGTCCAGCATGCGCTCTACAGCAACAGATTCCAGCAGTGACCCAGAGTCGCTGCTTCAGCGAACATATGCATCCGAATTGACCTTGAACAAGGACGGACAAGTCACCGGCGGTAGCCTTGCAGCCCTCGTCGAGCAGCTTACCACCCATGATTCTGCGCCAGACTCTCAGTTCGTCTCGGCTTTCTTCCTCACCTTTCGTATGTTTACAGCGCCGCGAGAGTTCGCGCAGGCGCTCGTTACTCGATTCGACTACATCGGAGACAGTAAAGCTGTCGGCACGCCTGTCAGGCTTCGCATTTACAATGTCTTCAAAGGATGGCTGGAGACGTACTGGAACGCCACAGCCGATAAGGACGCTCTTGGCGACATCCGTTACTTTGCGCTCCACAAACTGAAGATACAATTGCCATCCGCTGGAGACCGATTGCTGGAGCTCACACGAAAGGTAGCCTTGGGCTATCAGACTGGCAATGTCGCTGGACCTCTGGTGTCTGGTGTTGGCAAGACCAGCATGTCCATCACAGCTCAGGAAGGTCAGCGAAGTGGCACGCCGGAGCCTCGAGTGACGAAGAGCCAGCTGAACGGTCTACGCACTGCCAACAGTGGAGGCGCAGCGTTCTATGCCTTGGAAATTGAGCCGATTGAGCTGGCGCGTCAAGTCACGCTCATTACAGCGAACGTCTTTTGCGCAATCCAGCCGGAAGAGTTGCTGAGCCTGGACTGGAGCAAGAGTTCTTCGGAGTCGGCAAAGAATGTTCGTGCGATGTGTACCATCAACACTGATCTGGCCCATGTTGTCGGCGATACCGTACTGACGCCCGATGATGCCAAGAAGAGGGCTGCTGTTATCAAGCACTGGTCCAAGGTTGCGTCATGTTGCCTGGAGCTGAACAATTATGACTCGCTTATGGCCATCATGTGCTCCATCAACTCATCGGTGGTCTCTCGCTTGAGACGAACATGGGAGCTTGTCACCAAGAATACGAAAGCCCGACTTGCTGAGCTGAATGCTGTGATCGACTTCTCGAGCAATCAAAAGTCTCTGCGCAAAAGGCTAGAGACCCCCGTGGCGCCATGCATCCCTTTCTTGGGAATCTACCTTACCGACCTGACCTTCTTGGACGCCGGCAATCCCAAGACGAGAGAGCTTCCGGGCACCGCTTCCGAGGACGGAAAACCGGTATCGGTCATCAACTTCGACAAGTACGCGCGCATGGCCAAGGTCATCAGCCATCTCCAAAAGTTCCAGGTCCCGTACAAACTCCGGCCGGTGCCGGAAATGCAGGCTTGGATGCAGCAGCACCTGGAGTGCATGAGAGCCAGCAACGACGACATGGTAGGCAAGTTCTACCGTCGAAGTATGGCTGCCGAACCAAAGGCTGAACCGAAGCACGAGCCAACAAGGCCTCCAACGAGAGCCGACGGCAACCCTGATGATCGGCCAAAGACTGGAAATGCCAATGGTAAAGAGAAGTTGGAGGTTTTCCTGAAGCAGAATGGCTTCCTTTGAAGACGCTTGGTGTCAGAGACGGCCACTGGGAGCTGTGAACGATTGGTAATGATGCGTTGTGGACGGCTTTGTTTGAATATGTTTGGAGCAGGTGGGCAAAAAGCGCCTTGCATGTTGTTACGAGATACCCATCGGTGCGTTTTACATAATGTTGTAAGAATGGCTGGTTTGACGATGTGAATGTGTACCTTGCAGTATTTCGAGATTGTTCAGGACACATCATATGTCGTAGTGTCATCCTATGGATTCATGGACATGTGTTGCACCAACGGTGCCATGTTTCATACTAATGCCCTATGGTAATAATAGCAGGAGACTTCGCCCTATGTCTGACTCAGAAACATACGGTTTGTGTTTGTTTCTCCTTACCACGCGCCACCGTTTGTGGCCTGTACACCGCAATTATCGCGGTAATACCGTGGCCAGAACATGGTACTGTTCTCGGCCGAGAGTAGCGGCGCCGTGGTGCATGCGTGTCGTGGCGGTGGAGGAGGACAGGACTTGGAATCTTGCTCTGAACCCATGACGATTGGCGGGGCAAGCCATGATGCGCCACAGGCATTGAATGCCCTGTGAGCGAGCTATGAAAGGCAGGCGTCTGCCAACATTTGGTGAGGCGACATGCTGCTCATGGCATGCTCCCCTCATGAGTGACTTGTTTCAAAGTGTTGTGCTGGGCTTTGGCGGTCCAAATGCACGTCGTTCTTCCCAGATCCTGGCCAGGACGGACGGGATTGGTCAGCGCCCGCCACTTTCACATGCTTCGAGCGGAGTGGAGGCCGCATCACCGCCTCGAGACTCGGAAGCTCATGCTACAACTACAACACGCCTGATATCAGACCTACGAGAGCCGGTAGAGAGTCCGGAGGAAGAGAGGGATGAAAGCGATGTGCTGAATGACCTCATTGGTGGCACCTCTGCTACCGGTGGTTACTCGGCTTCCCAGACTCGACGACCGCTAGGATCTGGCTCGTATTCTTCACACAGATCCTTTGCAGCATTTCAGGACGATTCGCAGAGCACAAATCCAGCAAGGGAGGTCGCAGCGAGCTTAAGGAGTGTCGGATCAATGAGCAGTCGTATAGACAGTCCGGTCAGCAGGTCAAGGGCGAATACAGAAGAACAGCGCCGGCTTATGGCAGAGCAGGATAGGCAGAGGCAGCAGGTACAGCAGAGACAGCGAGATGGTGGCAATATGGATGGGTCACTACCTGGAGACGATGGCATGCGAGCATTGCGGCAGAAGCTACAAGAGATACGGGTTCTCGCAGTGTCGACGGAAGAGAAGGCACGATTGATGCATCATCTGATGACTCAAGACTATCTGGCACACAAAGCGGATAGGCAGGTTGGCGAGATCCCAGAAGCGAATAGTGGCACTCTCGTGATGCCCGTCGATCCAAACAATCCATACAACGTCCGACCCGGAGACCTCGAGCCATCGTTTAGCCCGTTACCAGTAGTCAGCCGAGCGCCGGACGGTGACCAGGACGAAGCAATGGAGGAAGATCCTATACCTATGCTGGGCTGCATACACTACAAGCGCAACGTCAAAGTGCAATGCTTCGACTGTCAACGCTGGTTCACGTGCCGTCACTGCCACGATCAGGCCTACGATCTTCCTTTCCCGCATCGTCTGAACCGCAAGAAGACGCGGAACATGCTTTGCATGCTGTGTCGGACGCCACAACCGGCTGGTGAGACTTGTATAAG